>VIBQ01000147.1:0-24792 GCA_006937295.1 Carpinus fangiana
TCCTCTGCGATTCCACAAAAAATGATATCCATTCAGATATAAATTTTACTTATAATAATGATGCAACTAAGTTTTTCCAGACTATGCTCTAGTCCCGAATCTTTTGGATTCCAGTCCAGTGCGCATAATCCACCCACCTGTTTGCAGATCATATACAGGCAATGAGAAGTATAAAGAGGAATTACAATAAACTAATAGAATTCCATCCTAGGAGAGATCAAAAGGAATGTGTTGCCAGTTCGGACAACAAAGCAAATAGCACTCAGTATAAGCTTGTGCTGGCGCAGCAAGGGTTCCAGGATTCGTTGTTCAATTACATCGGCAAGTACTTGGAACCTGTTGAACAAAGAAAGCATGTAATTTGTCCTCAAAAATTGCTGTACATTGAGATGATGATCTGATAGAAATTCTTAGAAGCTGAGGCAAATTAGAGATACTTATTTGAATTCAACCACATACCTTTGGTTGCTAGAAACAGCCATCTAGACACCATATGCAACACTGGTTGATAATATAGGCACATCCTCTGCTTCGCCAGCAAATGATTTATCAAGAGCTTTTCATGCATTAATCAATGCATTTGTTATACCTGCACCAATCTGAAAAATGCTTCAATCAGTCCTATGACACCAAATAGATAGTGATATCGTCAATCACATACCAAAATTTCGGACAGGTGGAACTTTGATATCTGCTGCATCGCCAGCAAACAATTTATCAACAGCATTTTTTGCATTAAATGAATATCTAAAAAGTCTTTAATTGTTGATCCAATATCGTGATTACGAAAATACCCCAAACGTGCATACACTTGTCTGAACATTTTTGTTAGCAGTAGGACTACACTTTTTACTATAATTTTCCTACAAACTGATGTGGTAATCTGTAATTTGGAAAAGAGTAATGCTACATCTACAACTATTTTACCACTTATTGGCACATGTTAGTATGTGATAAAAGATACATCAACTACTATTTTTTTTAACACCCTACACGTGCCAACAAGTTGTAAAGTAGTAATAGAAAAGTTGTAGGTCTAGTATTTTTCTTGGTGAAATAATTAAAATGTATAGTTGACAAGTCAATCACTAATTAATTAAATTAACAAGTCAATAAAGAAGTAGCATTGATGTACTCCAAGAGGTAGCTCAATCGGCTAGGATCACGTTTAATGAAACGGTGATCACTAGTTCGAATCCCCCTTCCCTCATCTTATATGGACATGTCAAAAAAAAAAAAAAAAGAAGACGTAGCATTGATCCAGCAAAAGAGTTGATATTGTAGATTGTGATATCTGTGTGCCTAGATAAAGGGATTAGATTTTTGTTTTGGTAGCATGCAAGTGGGGATGAAACCATGATTTTTTGTGTGGCGGTCCAAACTTAAATAAATAAATACATAGATACAAAAAAATAGTAGAGTATAAAGCCAAATCATCTGGTCATCTAGGGGGTGAAAAAGTCATCATTGACAGATTTTTGGGGTTGACAAAGACCTCCCAACTTCTACGGTAGGTCCACCCCTATATGCAAGTCACACATGTTTACCATGTTACCTTTTTTTCCTGTTTAGATAGTCTTGGACGGATGTTTAGATAGAGTATCATATTATTAATTATTTTTCGGCAGTTTACAATGGTTATCCTCAAACAATTTTGCAGTATCTAATTGTTAAGACAATGCCTTAGGGGGGCTTCACCAAGACGGAAGAAGAAGAAACCTGAAACCTCCAAGTTCAACACTCCTGGCCTAAACACCAATCCAGATACATTTTGTCCATTGATTTGTCATTGCACCCTTGTACGTGGAAGCCAAAGATTTCAATGATGAAAATGTTGATCCTGAAGAGGATATTGATGGTAAAATTTCCCCCTTTTTATGATCTTTTCATTTTAGAAATGGTAATTAATTTTATTGCTATGAAATATCTACACTCTTGGAATTACATTTATATCATTACCATTGGAACGACAAAGGTAAGGATGAAGAAGGGGAAACGATTATCGTAATACTGTTGTGCAAATTTATTTAACTCGCAAGTGCATAAATCGTTTATAGTGTAATGGATTGCAAGTGCGAGGTCGAACCCACAGATAATTTTATTTTTGAAACTCAATTTATATCTAAGCTAATTTAATTATAATATAGTTCCAAAAGGGGTTTTGAATTGAGTTTTTGAAATTAAAAGAGTAAACATAAAATAAATGGCTCAATAGATAAAGGCACTAAGGTTTGGAAATTTACACTCACCGCATCATAACAACATACTATATGCTCATCAATATCAATCTGAAGTTCTCACAATTAAAATCTTAAATATGTTTTACTACGCTTCAAATAATTAATCAAAACTATCCCATGTATCCATTCATTAATCAAATCACAAAAGGAATCCAAATTCAATTAAAACACCAGATGTATCTGTAGAACAAATTACAAGAGATATCCAATTTTTATGAGTTAAAAACCAAGCAATCAATCATATGAAATTATCAAAGAATCACTCCACATAATTGATTAAGTGTAAAACAATTAAAATAATAAACTCAATAAAATAGTATCAACAAAAACTTACATGACAACAATGTTTTTCTTCAATGGTGAGGCTTCATCCCCAACCTTAGTTGGGGATTTAGCTCCACATGACTATGAAAACTAAAACCTAAACCTAAACCTAAACCTAACAAAAAACTAAACTAAAGAGAAAAGTTGTGAATTTTTGTCTCCAAGCATCTCTATCTTTCTTGAATACAAAGAGATCTATTTGTAGGCTTAGATAAGTCCTAGAAGCTGATGCAGGAGCAATATAGGCCAACAAAAGATTAAAATAACCAAGCTTATTTCCATCCAATAGCTGTAAGTGCACAAGAATAAAAGGGAAAATAACTCAATCAAGAAATCACACAAACAATAAACTACAATGGAGTCTCACCATTGATTACGAGAAGTCTCATCTCATTGACGGCTAAAAACAGATTTATTCATGCTGCCTCTTTCTGAGAACAAAGAGGCACTTAAATAGAGTCTAACAAACCCTAAGCGTGTTTGGTTAGGGGCCAAGCCCATTATTGAAAATACTAAAATAACCTTAATTGTCTAAAACCCTCAACAAAAAGTAAATAACATGAAAATAACATCGCAGCTACTAAAAACCCTGCGGGTCCACCATCAATTTCCCCTCTCCGGAAAAGAACTCGACTTCGTCGAGTGAACAGCTAAGTATTCGTCATATAGATCAGGATTAAGACATTGTACTTCTTCAGTTTGGAGCCAGCAGTAATCCGACATTGGTCAGTTCTTCCACTTGATAAGAAACTTCTGATAACCACCCCTACGTGTGGACACAAGTTGGTCATCAAGTATAGCTTCGATTTGGTCACGAGGTGGGACATGAGATGGAAGGTGGGCAGGAGAGGCAGCAGCTTGTTCTTCCTCTGAGTGACCTGTATAAGTGGTGAGATCTTCTACATTGAAGATGGGGCTAATGGACAGATCTGTAGGAAGCTCCAAGTGATATGCATTGGTTCCCAACCTATGGAGAATTTTGAATGGGCCTGCACGGCGATGATGCAACTTGTGTATTGCCCCTCTAGGAAAACGCTCAGGGTGTAAGCGCACAAGCACTAAATCCCCCACTTCAAAAACCACATGACGACGATGAAGATCAGCTTGTTCCTTATATTTTGCTGCACTAACAACCAGACGACGACGAACCTTAGCATGGATGCTTTGGATATGCTGCGCAAAGTCTACAGCAGATTCGCTGATGCGAGATGGAAGGGCTAAAGGAGTGAGGTCGATGGGTACCTTGGGTCGGTGACCAGTGACTATTTCAAAAGGCGAGAGGCCTGTGCTTCGATTAACTGAGTTGTTGTATGCAAATTCAGCTTGGGGTAGAAGCAAATCCCAAGTAGTGTGGTGATCTGTAACCAAGCAACGTAGTAAATTANACATGACTATGAAAACTAAAACCTAAACCTAAACCTAACAAAAAACTAAACTAAAGAGAAAAGTTGTGAATTTTTGTCTCCAAGCATCTCTATCTTTCTTGAAAACAAAGAGATCTATTTGTAGGCTTAGATAAGTCCTAGAAGCTGATGCAGGAGCAATATAGGCCAACAAAAGATTAAAATAACCAAGCTTATTTCCCTCCAATAGCTGTAAGTGCACAAGAATAAAAGGGAAAATAACTCAATTAAGAAATCACAAAAACAGTAAACTACAATGGAGTCTCACCATTGATTACGAGAAGTCTCATCTCATTGATGGCTAATAACAGATTTATTCATGCTGCCTCTTTCTGAGAACAAAGAGTCACTTAAATAGAGTCTAACAAACCCTAAGCGTGTTTGCTTGGGGGCCAAGCCCATTATTGAAAATACTAAAATAACCTTAATTGTCTAAAACCCTCAACAAAAATTAAATAACATGAAAATAACATAGCAGCTACTAAAAACCCTGCGGATCCACCATCAATTTCCCCTCTCTGGAAAAGAACTCAACCCCGTCGAGTGAACAGCTAAGTATTCGTCATACAGATTAGGATTAAGACGTTGTACTTCTTCAGTTTGGAGCCAGCAGCAATCCGACATTGGTCGGTTCTTCCACTTGATAAGAAACTTCTGATAACCACCCCTATGTGTGGACACAAGTTGGTCATCAAGTATAGCTTCGATTTGGTCACGAGGTGGGACATGAGATGGAAGGTGGGCAGGAGAGGCAGCAGCCTGTTCTTCCTCTGAGTGACCTGTATAAGCGGTGAGATCTTCTACATTGAAGATGGGGCTAATGGACAGATCTGTAGGAAGCTCCAAGTGATATGCATTGGTTCCCAACCTATGGAGAATTTTGAATGGGCCTGCACGGCGATGATGCAACTTGTGTATTGCCCCTCTAGGAAAACACTCAGGGCGTAAGCGCACAAGCACTAAATCCCCCACTTCAAAAACCACATGATGACAATGAAGATCAGCTTGTTCTTTATATTTTGTTGCACTAACAACCAAACGACGACGAACCTCAGCATGGATGCTTTGGATATGCTGCGCAAAGTCTATAGCAGATTCGCTGATGCGGGATGAAAGGGCTAAGGGAGTGAGGTCGATGGGTACCTTGGGTCGACGACCAGTGACTATTTCAAAAGGCGAGAGGCCTGTGCTTCGATTAACTCAGTTGTTGTATGCAAATTCAGCATGGGGTAGAAGCAAATCCCAAGTAGTGTGGTGATCTGTAACCAAGCAACGCAGTAAATTACCAAGGCTCCTATTGACAACTTCGGTTTGTCCATCGGTTTGAGGGTGAAAAGCACTAGAAAACTTGAGTTTCGTGCCCATCTTGGCCCAAAGTGTCTTCCAAAAATAACTGACAAATTTGACATCACGATCAGAAACAATCGATTGAGGCAATCCATGCAATCGCACTACCTCGGAGAAGAAAAGAGTAGCAACTCGGGAGGTATCAAATGTCTTGGCACAAGGCAAAAAATGCGCCATTTTTGAAAACCGGTCGACAATCACACAGATAGAATCATTGCTCCTCACAATCTTCGGTAATCCTAGGACAAAGTCCATGCTAAGATCAACCCGTTGTTGCTCCGGAATAGGTAACGGCGTATAAAGACCAGCATTTGTTTTATTCCCCTTTGCTAATTGACAAATACGACAATGCTTTATGGTGATCTGCACATCCCGCCTAAGCTGAGGCCAAAAGAAACGGTCTTCCACCAGGTTGAGTGTTTTATCACGTCCAAAATGACCAGCAAGACCTCCGGAATGCAATTCCTGAATAATAAACTCTCGAAGGGACGATTGGGGAATGCATAATCGTGTACCTTTGAATAGGTACCCTTCATGCAAGTTGTATTCAACTTCGGTGGGTTTTGGATCGTTGTGCAGCCGTAGGTACACAGGACCAAAATCTGGATCAGTCTTGTATGTATTGGGCAAATCTGCAAAACAAGTGACATCAACAGACAAGGTATTAATTAACATGGACTTCCTACTGAGGGCGTCAGCCACGCGATTTTCTACTCCGGCCTTGTGTTTGAGCACGAAAGTGAATTGTTGTAGATAATCAAACCAACGGGCATGCTTGGCATTGAGTTTCCGTTGGGAGTTGATGTGACGAAGAGAGTCATGATCAGTAAAAAGAATAAACTCTGTGTGGATCAAATAGTGACGCCAATGTTTTACAGATTGAACTACAACATACAGTTCCAGCTCATACGTGGAGTACTTCCGCTTTGCTTCGTTAAGTTTCTCACTGAAGAAAGCTATTGGATGGCCTTGTTGACTCAGAACACCTCCAATACCAGTATGGGATGCATCACAAGCGACTTCAAAGGGTATCTCAAAGTTTGGTAGCCGAAGGATAGGTGCCTCAGTGAGTAATTTCTTAAGCTTGTCAAAGGCTTGTTGCGCCGCGTTGGTCCATAGAAAGGCCCCGTTCTTGGTGCATTCAGTGATAGGGGCTGCAACAGAACTGAATCCTTTCACAAATCGACGGTAAAAAGATGCAAGGCCATGAAAACTTCGAACCACGTGAATATTGTTGGGGGTAGGCCAGTCAAGGATAGCCCGAACCTTTTCGGGGTCAACAGTGATCCCCTTGGAGGAAATTATAAACCCCAAAAATAGAACACTTGGCTGCGCAAAAGAACACTTCTTGAGGTTAATATAAAAACTTTCAAATCATAATGTACTCAATACCTGAGTCAAGTGAGCCACATGGTCTTCCAAACTCTGACTAAAAATCAATATGTCGTCAAAATACACCACCACAATTTGTCAATGAATGGCCTCAAGACTTGATTCATAACACGCATAAACGTGCTTGGAGCATTTGTTAGCCCAAAGGGCATGACAAGCCACTCAAAAAGGCCGTCCCTTGTCTTAAATGCGGTTTTCCATTCATCCCCAGGTCAAAGGCGAATCTGGTGGTACCCACTACGCAAGTCTACCTTTGAAAAAATTGTTGCTCCATGTAGGACATCAAGCATATCATCAAGGCGCGGGATGGGAAACCGATACTTGATGGAAATTTTATTAATAGCGCGGCTATCAACGCATATACGCCAGCTTCCATCCTTCTTGAGGGTCAGTAGGGCAGCCATGGCACAAGGGCTTAAGCTTTCCCTGATGAATCCACGTTCTAATAACTCTGTGACTTGGCGGTGCAACTCTCGGTGCTCAGCTAGGCTCATACGGTATGCTGGCAAGTTAGCTAAGGATGACCCTGGGATAAAGTCAATGGCGTGTTGGATTTATCTCATAGGCGGTAAGGCAAGTGGCAGCTCATCAAGAGTTAAATCCTTGAATTCTTCTAACACAGCTTGCACTTCACTTGGGTGGGTAGTTTTTTATTCTACTGTTGCGGGATGAGTGATGACAGCAACAATAATGTCCTTCTCACTGCAAACTGTCATAAACTTCCTCATGGTGAGGACTCTGTCTTTGACTTGGGGACTATCAAAGTCGTGCAACTTCATAGGCTGAAGCGTTAGTTTTCATCCCTCAAACAAGAAGGAATACGTGTTCCGAAAACCATCATATTGCACCTTTCTATCAAATAACCATGGACGCCCCAACAGGAGGTGACACGCCTTCATGGGTATCACATCACACCACACTGAATCATTATAACATGTACCCAACGAAAAAGATACTAAACTCCTATTCTTTACAGGGATCGATGAGTCATCCACCCAGCTTAGCTTATATGGCTTGGGGTGTTTTTCTACTGGAAGGTGAAGTTTCTGGACAATTTCTTGTGACACTACATTCATCCCACTACCACTATCAATTATGAGGTTCAACGCCTTACCTTTGTGCTCAACCCGGGTATGAAAAATATTGTTACGAAGCCAATCTTCATCAGCACCATCTTCTTTTCACTGCCCTGTTAAAACCCGTCGGATCACACATACAGGGAGGTTAGACCCTGCTAGAATTTCCTCGTCATTATGGTCTTCGTCCTGAGTCTCATCCAGTGTACTATCTATGTTGATGGGTTGTTCTTGAGTGATCCCTTCACCACAAACCAACGTGAATTTTTGATCCTTAGTGGGGCAGACAATGGCATAATGCCCTCTTCTGCCACACTTATAACATTCATCTTTAGTCCTGTCAGTTTTTGCTCCTCGTGATTCTCTGTGCCTCCGTTCTTCATTAGACTTCCACCCTGGGGTATTGTTTGCTGTGGGCCTCTCATGATTGTTTCCCAATACTGTTCAGGATAAAGGGGGGTTAGATCCCCTCATCATTGGGCTGTCCCATCGAGTTTGGGTCCTTTTGCTGGTCTGCAGCTACTGTTCTACCCGAAGGGCTAATTGATACGCTTCTTCCACACTCACAAGGCGCACCGTAAAAAGTTCTTTACGAATGTCTTCACGTAGGCCAGCCTTGAACTGAGCTAGTGTTTGTCTCCAAGTTTCTGCTATCTGACTCCTTACACTCAATTCATGAAACTTGTTGACATATTCATCAACAGACGTATTTCCCTACCGCAACAAGATTAGCTCTTCAAACAATGATTCTTCATAGTCTATGGGAAGAAACTTCTCTTGGAGTTTCATCTTCATCTCTTCCCAATCTAAGACAGGGGGTTGCTTCAACCTGTGTAGGCGTTCTTCCACACTGTGCCACCAGACACGAGCCTGACCCTTTAGCTTCATCTTCACAAATCAGACTCTTCTATCCAATGATAACCCAGACCAATCAAAGTAGTCTTCTAGTGTGGTAATCCAGTCTTGGAAAGCGTACGGGTCTAGCTTCCCATGGAAGTCTGGAACATCCACTCGAATTCTCCTAGTGGCATCATCCCTATGATAATCCCTATGGCCGCCATGATCCATAAACATTGGACTCTCCATTCGGTTATAGGAGCCATTGTCTCTATGTTGAGTGCGCTGTGAAAATCTATTGCTGAGGAAAGGTGTGTTACGGAGCAAAGGTCCGCTGTCCCCACCAGCATGGTCCTCCCCATCTGGTTTCTCTTTGTTTGCTTCATCTCCTTGTTCTTCTCCTTCTTTGTTTTTATTCCCTAAACTCTCTGGTTTGTCAAACAAGTGAGCCCACATAACATCCATGCGTGTTGACAAGGCACTAAGGTGGGCCAACACCTCTTCCATCACTTCATGTTGTTGTTGGGGGGTAGGTGTGACGCTGTACTGTCTGCCGCTTCGCGTATACATCTTTCACCACACGTGTTGCAGGAATTCTTTTACTCTGATACCAATTTGATGCAGGAGCAATATAGGCCAACAAAAGATTAAAATAACCAAGCTTATTTCCCTCCAATAGCTGTAAGTGCACAATAATAAAAGGGAAAATAACTCAATCAAGAAATCACACAAACAGTAAACTACAATGGAGTCTCACCATTGATTACGAGAAGTCTCATCTCATTGACGGCTAATAACAGATTTATTCATGCTGCCTCTTTCTGAGAACAAAGAGGCACTTAAATAGAGTCTAACAAACCCTAAGTGTGTTTGCTTGGGGGTCAAGCCCATTATTGAAAATACTAAAATAACCTTAATTGTCTAAAACCCTCAACAAAAATTAAATAACATGAAAATAACATAGCAACTACTAAAAACCCTGTGGGTCCACCATCAGAAGCCCTAGTAAATCTAGATAATTCCGAGGTCAGTCTCTCAATCCAATTAGAAGTCTGAAATCGGGATAACATTCACTCAGATTTGCGTTCTCATATTGTGGGATGATTTTGGCCTAGTAAACGTCCGAATTAGCAAAATCTTATTTCTACTCCCGTTTGAATCACCTCAATCCAATATTTGAGCAGAAAGTTATGGTCAAAACACTGAAATGTGTGCAGAATCTAAATTTGAATTCAAACCAAAATTATCTCCAATTAGGGAAATTCCAATTTTATCCTCTCTTTGATTTGATTAAACTTAACCACATCTTCTAGGTCGTCTCAAATTATGCTTTATTCCAAAACTTTGCAAATTTCTCCTTTTAAGATGCAGTTTTTCTTCAGCAACCTACAAAACACTAAAAACACAAATCTAACACAAAACATTAGATAACGACACAGGTAAAGGATTAACTAATATAAATTAAGGGGTCCAAATATGTAATATTTGGCTCTTATCATAGTGCGCATTAGGATTATGGTTCGAAATATTTGATGAAGCATTGGTTTTAGTGGTTTAAGAATATAGTTAATTATAAGCATGTTGATTAATCTTTCTTTGGTTTGATTTTTTCTTTTTCCTTTTTTTTTTCCATTTTTTTGAGAGTTAGAAGTTCTCTTGTCAACAAATTGATGGTCATAATATTTTTGTAAACAATGCTGTACATGAGACTTTTCTAAAACCATATTTTTCTAATTTCATTATACCAAATGCGGGCTTGTCTCGCTGTTAAATGTCACTATCAAGCTCACAAAGCACCTGGAATTTTTAAAAATTCTATAATAAATTACACTAAACAATGCTTCATCCAAAAGAGGGGCATTTGATTATGAGAATCTATTTAAGTAGTATCAAAAATAAAGTCACAAAGATGAAAACTCATCAATAAACATATTCTTTTAATAAATATTTGAGTACACACTAATGTAGGTTTTGAAAAAGACACTGGATTGGCTCACCAAAAGCCTCAATTAGTTGACTTGTGTGGGATTCTATAATTATGTTATACAATTTATTATTAAAACATGTGATTGGCAACAAGTTATGGCATTGTTCTAAGTTATGAAATTATTTAGGTTTGGCAAGTTTCCCTTGTGAAGTGCAAAATGTTATAACGATTCAAGTTAATAAAGAAGTAGCATGGATCAAGCAAGAGAGTTGGTACTGTAGATTGTGATGCCTATGTCAGTGTGCCTAGATAGAGGGATAGATTTTAGTTTTGTTTGCATGCAAGACACATGTTTATCATGCTCTGTTTTTTCTTTTTCTGGTTAGATAGTATTGGCATCTTGCAAATGCTTTGCAGAAGTAAATGTTCTTTTCCTTTTCTTGTAAAGAGAGTGCGCTCTTTCTATCATGTGCTTGTAAACAACATACGAAAAAGAAAGGGTTTTGTAAAATTTCCTTTTTGTTAGAATATTTTGTGTGAGATTTGATATTATGATAATATATTTGTATTGATTATAATTGATAAAATCAAATAAGAGACATTCAAGATTGGTTTGATTTTATCAATCATATTTTTTTTGTATTCTCTCCGCATCACTGTAAATAGGGATCATTTGTATTGTAAAATCATAAAGTGAATAAGAGCAAACATAGTCCTTTCAGGCTTTTATCCTATGGACGTAGGTCATAGACCGAACCATGTAAAATCTCTTTGTCTACTTTATTTTATTTCTGCTTTTATCTTATTTCCACATTTATTTATGAATTCCTTCACTTTTTAACCAAAAATTGTTGTTGTCAGGTATATTCTATTACTTTAAATTACATTCATTTTGGGAGATAATCTAAGTAGGGATTGATGAATTATTTGTTTATCCTTAGTACAAACTGTACCCGATCGGAATTCAATCGAATTGTCATGGCATTGCTCTTTTCCTAGTATGGATGTAAACTTGAGTAAACTGTTTTGGTTTTTCTTCAACCAAAAACAGATGAGCTTCTTGTATTTATAGCCAACTTAGGCAGTGGAGTAATTACAAGAGAAAGAATTTAAAAACAGCCACCATTTAAGAAGGCATGGCTGCTATTCAGGAAGGTATGGCTGCTGCAGAGGTTGTCCAGCCACCATGAAATCCGGGGTTCTTTTCTGGATACCTTTGTTGGTTTTCTGGATACTTTTGCTGATTTTCATCTTTAGTTTGAGGGTCCTGTTGCAGTGCACTACACACATACTGCTGCTGTGTATGCAGCTCGTGTGAAGGGTCCTTTCACCCTTAACAATGGATTGAGCAAACTTCTTTAACAAGCACTTGTTCATGAAACATATTTGCAAGCAGAAGGTATTGAAATCAATGATCTTCCTCAAATCCAAGGTTGAAACTGATAACGGCAAGGGGTTAAAAAGTCAAGCAAACTGCCTGCAAAACTCTAAACTCTTTTGCTCATGATTAAACTGATACAAGTTTAATTTAATTTCTTAAACAATTAAGTTGGTTACAAGCCCAAGAAATAAAAAAGTGTAAGATAGGATTTAGTTGTTATGTAGAAAGTTTGTCGAAATAGTGAAAAAGCATGAAGAATGAAAATAACATCTAATACAAAGATTTCTTAGTTTTGACAAAAATAACTCGTTTCCAACTATAAATCTACACAATTTTCTTGTTATTCTTTTAAATTCTCGAAAAATTGTCACAAAAAAAAAAATTGGAAATTTTACTTTCTGTTTTTCGAAATAATTTTTTTCTTTTCTTTGCATAGTATTACAAGTACGTCTTTGATAAATATTTCTCTCATCTTTAGAGCTTGCAGATAGTACAAAAATTGCAAGTTAGAACTTTCAAGTGTTGTCTGAATAAGTGCGTTGGAGTACTGTTATTTTTCTCTTGCTGCTATTTTGTTTACTGTGTTTGCTTAAGTGGTCATGACTTTTTAAACAAAAAGTGTATTGTTGTGGTTTCTACTTTCTATTAAGATATTGGAGATGGCTTGTTCAGAAAGAACTCTGTAATCATGAAATGGACAACCTATTTTCTAAATATTTAGAGGTATTCAACTTTACTTTACCGTATTGGTAGCCTTCTGCTTTGTTTTTCAGCTGTTTTTTCAGAAAAAGGATGCATTTATGTACAAAAAGAATGCATTATATTTTCCTGGTGAATTTAACATTGACAAAGATGTTACCCTACTGTGCCTCCATTTCACCAAAGTAAAAATTAGATCGCAATCTTCGAACACCCCAAATCTAACAAATAGTATTAAATACAACTCTATATACAATGTGACATCTACTATAGTTGAATTTTTTTCTGCAGTTGTCTCCAGAGACTGTGACGTTCAAGAATACAAGGAAATCCTAGTTGCCTATAACATCAACTATGACAACTTACAGCCAGAATTATGGATTATAACATCAACTAGCTGCCTATAACATTGATTTTTTGTTTTCCTTCAGGAATGGGGGGTTGATTTATAATCCATAATATTAGATTTGTGATGAAAATAGAAAATTCTTAGAAGCTGAGGCTAATTATAGATACTTATTTGTATTAAACCACATACCTTAGGTTGCTAGAAACTGCCATATAGACAACATATGCAACACTAGTTGATAATATAGGCACATCCTCTGCTTCGCCAACAAACGATTTATCAAGAGCTTTTCGTGCATTAATCAATGCATTTGTTATGCCTGTACCAATCTGAAAAATGCTTCAATCAGTCCTATGACACCAAATAGATAGTGATATCATCAATCATATACCAAAATTTCGGACAAGTGGAACTTTGATATCTGCTGCTTGCCAGCAAACAATTTATGAACAGCATTTTATGCGTTAAAAGAATCTCTAAAGTCCTTAATTGTTGATCCAATATCTTGATTACGAATATACCTCATAGAATAGATGATTCTCTTATGCATTTTTCTTTTCCCCTATAACAGAAGTTCCGAGTGTTTGAGTCATACAAGTTTGAATACTCGTATAATAGAAACTTTTTATAACTACACTTCTATTTGTCAACTGCCATATGTTTCCAGTTTTCAAACCTGAAACTTTGGTGTATCTAATTGTGATAAGTATGGGAAAGTACTCCAAAAGTAGAGATAGTTTTGACAGAATCAATAAAGTACTCCAAAAAAGGCATTGTTATTTTTTCAAAGCATTTGTTATTTTTTCATTTGTTGTTTCCAGTTTGAATAATCAATGCATTTGTTATTTTTTCATCCATTTGCCTAGCATTTAGCAAAGACTTTTGAGTAAAAAAGCTCCATTGTCGCCATTCATAGAGTTTTTTTTGGTGTAAAAGCAAAAGAAAGCATGTAGTTTGATCTTTTGTCCACCTGTTTGCAATTACTATTCATCTTCCTTTAAGCAATGGGGTAATTATCCTTTCCTTTCATGAACTACCACACGATTACCATTTGCCATCATGGACTACCAATTTTATATTACTGTCCCATGAATTACTATTTCGTTACCAAAGACCCTTTACCCTCAGTTAAAGACGTTAAGTCGAATGGTCAATTGTATTGTTTACGACTTTATTCCATCAATCAACGACATTGTTCATGGTGCTATTCACACACATGATATGTTGACCATCATGTTTAACGTATTTGATTGACGATAAGGGGTCTTTGGTAACGAAATAGTAGTTCATAGGGGATGTAATATAAAATTGGTAGTTCATGGGGACAAATGGTAACTACGTGGTAGTTTGTGGGAAAAAATGATAATTACCCTTCAATCAATTCTTCTCTCTTTTTTTTTTTTTTTTTTTTTTTTAAGCAACGTTTGAAATTACTTCCTTGACTCACTTTGTGTTATGTGGCTTTTTCTTCATTTTTCGTCTTAAACACTTCAAAATATTAAAGAAATATTTGGGCTTAAATGCACGCTTTAAAAAAAATTACAAAAAATGTATATTGTTATTTTAATTTTTATGGCACCTGAACCAAATCAAATCCGAAAGGATATACTTTGGGTCACTTAAGCTCTTAATATTGGTTACCTGTAATACTTTGGGTCAATTTAGTGTTATTTTTTATTTTTTTTATTAAAAAATACTTTGGCTCTTTTTGCCGGTAATACTTTGGCTCTTTTTTATATTCTTTTTTTTTTTTTTTTTAATTTTAATACTGTTGGGTCAATTTAGTGATACCAAAGGCCTCGTACAATTCTTCGAGTTTTCCTTTCCTTTACAAATCACATAGCCCCACTGCCGCCCACCGTAATTGACCGCATTCAACCAAAAGAAAGCCGATAGAAGGATGATATAACCCAACTTTTTTGCCTAATTTGGCACAACTTTGTCCTTATTTTTTGTCTAAAAAAACAAATTACAAAATACAAAATCAAATTTCACAAAAGGGATGTCGTTCTTCAAAAAAAAAAAAAAAATCTCATCCCTTCAGGCCAAAATTGTGTGCTGTAAGATTGTCTACTACGTTAATTGCTTTTTGCAAAAATATCAATACACAATTAGAAAGAAAATATAACGCCCCCAAGAGGTAGCTCATCGGCTGGGACCACGCTTAATAAAGCAGAGGTCACTAGCTCGAATCCTCATCCCCCTCTTGTGTAGACATTTAAAAAAAAAGAAAATATAACATTGTTTTAATCCAAGCTCTGATTGTGCCCAAGAGGGATATTTTAGGCCACACACACTTGCATTATCTATTATGGATTACTCTCTTTTTTTTTTTCTTTTTTTCTTTTTTCTCATTTTCGTTTAAGAATGTCTAGAGAAAAAGAATGTTTGGAAAATGGAAAGTGGAAAATGGCGGATACGCATTAAGAAACAAAAGAAAACAAAAGTTGGAAATGAGAAATATCCCAGCAAGCACGCCACCTACTTCCTTGAAGCATGCAGTTTTGAATTTACTTGTGCATTTGCATCGTTTCCTGACTTATTCATTAATTTCTACCCAGAAAAACCATGTAAGCTAGAGATTTGTTTGTTTCTTCTTCTTTCCTGGTAATGGAGTTTATTGGATTGTGGAAGTCTTTTTCTTTGATTCTCTGTCTTTCTGTTTTTTACTGGCAGACAGAGAGAGAGAGCTTTGGCTACTGTGAATGAGGCCAACAATGGTGGACTGATCCACTCCATGATTTAGTATGAAAGGAATCAAAGGAAAAGCAAATTAGAAAGCTCACCTACACTTGCATTATCGGACAAAGAGAGACGACTTGTAAACAACTAAATTAAACAAAGTCTTTGCATGTATCCCCACCAATGTACCTCTCAAACAGCTGTATTGTAACCCCTCTGCATAAAAAATTACATAATTTTTTTTTCTAAAAAAAAAATACAAAATATTACATTATAATTTCTTGTAATTTTGAGAGATATTGTTTTAATTGAAAGTTTGAGAAAACATTGCAAATTATTTGGTAATTCCATAAAATTTTAGTTCTCTTTTACCTATTGCGTCGAACAAAGTATGAAATGGGAAAATTGAAGGGAAAGGGAAAATAAGTTTTTTTTTTTTTTTTTTTTAAAAAAAATTATCTTCTCAGAACAAAAACCAACAAATATTCTTGAAAAAAAAAAAATCACTTTCATATTACACCAAAACTTTTTAAAATTTTTTTTTTTAAAAAAAAAAAAAAGAAAAAGAAAAAAGGACGAAGGAGAATAGCAGAATAGAGGGAACGGAGAGAAGAGCACTCTCTCCAACCATTTCCTCAAAATATATTTACAAGCAGAACCTTTATTCCCTTTTTTACGTGTTTGACCTACAATTTATTTTTCTAGAAAGAAAATATGATTTAGTTATGGTGATCTTTCTAATTTTTTTTCTCTACTTTCTTCCCATTAATTAGCACGCATGGTCAATTTTGGCGACACCAAAGACTTCAGCAAAAGGCTCCTTTCAAGTTTTGAGTGTTAGATGGGAAATGATACACATATTCTTATTTTCTATTTTCCCTCATATATTTTTTGATGTAACAGTAAAAATTATTATTAAATTTTAGATAAATTAGTACTATTAAATTTTGAATATAATATTAATTTTTACTGCAACATTAAAAAATATTCATGTAAAAATATAAAGTAAGAATATATGTACCATTTCTAGAGTGAAATAGTGCGATTGTCAAAAAAATCGGCTACCATTTTTCTTTGTTTCTCACCTCTTTGGAAATGTTAGGTGCTCTCAGCTTTCTTGGTGTTCTCCTAGTTCAATATTCTAGACCTAACTAGGTAGATTTTTTTTTTTTCTAAAAAAACAACAGAAAAATATTTCTCTCACTTAATTGAATTTTATAAAATAATATCCATCTAGGAAGAAAAGAACAATAGGTACTCTCACAGTGTTTTCCTAGTCTTAGGTACACATTTTATAAAAATCAAGTAAGATAAATAAATGAAGTTTTTTTTTAGAAAATAATATCCACATAGGACTAGGAGAACACCAATAAAGCACCTAGCATTTCTCCTTCAAAATAGTTTGTATTTGAAGAATGTTAATCATTTGTTTTGGTTTTTTTATTTTTTATTTTTTTTTTTGACATTTTTAGGATAAAAACAGCTTCTTTCTTTGGTAATGTGTTTTGTAGTATGTTGATATAAATTCTAAAATAATTTTAAATATTTATGATTAATTTATATTTTATACAAAAATTTCTTACAAACTAGTTTTTAAAAGTGACATATGTCCTTGCCATGCATATAAGAAACACATTATTTGTGCGTAGAGTCAATATGCATTTATATGCGAATTCTATGAGACATATATACTTACCATTTGCACCTCTAATTGGCATCTTGATGATCATTACAAATTTGAAAAAATTGGGATTGGTGAATGAGTAATGCTAAGTATGATTTTTGTTCTCCTTTTATTCCAAAATACTGTTAAAATATTTCAAATAAATGGAGCAAATTGATATACAAAGTATGGGTAAAAAAGTCATTTGTTAAACTTCAAACTTTTTCTTTTTTCCTCGAAACAAAAATATTAACAAACAATCTAAAATACAAAATACTTAAAATTATTTTCACTTTTATATTACATTAGAATACTCTATTTTTCAAAAAATAAAAAATAAAAAAGATAATTCAATATACTCTATTTTTGGTGTAAAAACAAAAGAAAGCCCGCAATTTGATCTTTTGTATGTCCACCTGTTTGCAATTTCCATCCATCTTTTTTTTTTTTTTTCCAAGCAACGTATGTCCGAAATTACTTGTTTGACTCACTTTTTGTTACGTGACTTTTTCTTCATTTTCATCTTATAAAATTAAAAATATTAAAGAAAGATTTGGCTTAAATGCATTTAAAAAAAATTACTAAAAATGTATATTTTAATTTTAATTTTTACGGCCCCTAAATCAAATCAAATCCAAAAGGATATCCTTTGGGTCAATTAAGCTTTTAATATTGGTTATCTGTAATACTTTGAGTCAATTTAGTGTTATTTTCTTTTTTCTTTTTATCAAAAAATACTTTGGCTCTTTTTTATTTGTTATTTTAATACTGTTGGGTCAATTTAGTGATACCACATCATATAGGTATTCTATTATGATTGGTTAAGCTTAACAATATCTTCTAGGTCTTCTCTTGACACAACACCTCATATGTATGCACTGCAGATGAAATTGCAGAAGAATGTATTTTGTCACTGAATTTGGCAATTCAAAACCCAACAAACTTCCCCTTTGACAATTCTATGAGAAAATTTACAAGTTACATCGGAATAGATAACTTCTGTTTCCCGAAACACTCACAAAACATATTAAACGTACGAGACATGTGCAGTATCGAAATTTAATCAAATCCGATTTTAACTCTAATTAAAGAATTTCAATTTGATTAAACTTAACCACATCATATAGGTATTCTATTATGATTGGTTAAGCTTAACAACATATTCTATGTCTTTTCTTGACACAACACCCCATATGTATGCACTACAGACGGAATTACAGAAGAATCTATTTTGTCACTAAATTTGGCAATTTAAAACCAAACACATTCAATCATGTGCTTGTAAACACCGTGAGGAAATGGGCAATGGGCTCACGGAAGCCACTGGTTTTATCTTGTATTGTTGTTTTAGTAGGTGCTTGGAAGACAAATGTTCTCCTTTTAAATGTCTGTATGAAGGTATTTTTCAAGTAAAACTTTGGCAAATTTATCTTCTTGGTGTTTTAAACTTTCATATGAAATGATAATAGGCCCGATTCATCAAATGATATCATAGCCCGATAATATTGCTCTGCTCACGAATTTGATTTTAAGAACATGTTTTACGAGTGCGATTTCGAATGCCCAAATTTAATTTTTAGAACATGCTTTGTGAATTGCAATTTCAAACGCCAATTGGTTTGCTCCGGTCTATTTTTGTTTTTCTCAAGGAAAAGTTATGGTAGCAACAGAGCATGAGCATCGTCCAAGTGGCTTAGCTAACTAACTGTAATGTTTGGTGCAGTATTTAATTTCGCTTCTTTTTTTTTTTTTTTTTTGGACATGGTTTAATTTCGCCTTTAAGTCTTCGTCAATGTCAACATTTTGGGACTTTCTATTTAAGAAAATTTAATTTGTAGATAATGCTCTTCACCGTTGGAAAACACTTAAAACTCCTTGCCTCCTGTCCCACCTACAGCATATTTATGGCAACTTATGAGGTTCAGTATTCTGCTTCAACTCCTTCAAAACTTGTTTTCACTCTCTCAAGGTAAATAGGGTAAAGAGATGACAAGATGCTGACGTGGTGAACTATTAAACTGGTTTACTGGATTATCTTGAACTAGAAGATCATCCTTATTTTGTGGCAACCATGATGTACTGAATGTTGCAGCGAGAGGCAGAGGAGTTAACAAATGCCCTGTTGTTTTTCATTCAATCATGTGCTTGTAAACACCGTGAGGAAATGGGCAACGTGCTCATGGAAGCCACTGGTTTTATCTTGTATTGTTGTTTTCGTAGGTGCTTGGAAGACAAATGTTCTCCTTTTAAATGACTGCATGAAGGTCTTTTCAATTAAAACTTTGGCAAATTTATCTTCTTGGTCCTTTAAACCTTCATATGCAATGATAGTTGGCTTGATTCATCAAATGATATCAGAGCCCGACAATATTGCTCTCTCTCGAATTTGATTTTAAGAACATGTTTTAGGATTTCGAATGTCCGAATTTAATTTTTATAACATGCTTTATGAATTGCGATTTCAATCGCAAATTGGTTTCCTCCGGTCCATTTTTGTTTTACTCGTGGAAAAGTTGTGGTAGCAACAGAGTATGAGCATCCTCCAAGTGGCTGAGCTAACTAACTGTAATGTTTGGTGCAGTATTTAATTTCGTTTTTAAGTCTTCGTCAACGTCAACATTTTGGGTAGTTGTCAAGTCGTAATCGATGGTAATTTCGGACGTTGCTTCGGGGAAAAAAACAGAGACCAACCCTGACATAATAATAATTATGGTGGATGGGAGGATAATCATGATAGTAAAGAAAAAACAGAAAATAGATCGAATATGCAAATTGAGAAAGAATATCCCAGCAAGCACGCGACAAACTCTCCTGCACTTCCTCGAAGCAAGTAGTTTTGAATCCTTGCAATAACAAGTTTTGAGAGTTTCCAAGCTTTCACACAAGATTCCAAATCGCTTGTGCATTTGAGTGCTTTGGCTATCTCTTAATTTGTATCGTTTCCGGTTTCATTCCTTTCTAGCAAGAAAACCATGAAAGAGTTGATTGTTTCTTCAGTCAAGAAAGTGGGAGAGGTCCTTGTCTCTTCCTTCATTCAGTCTCTGTGTGATCGATTGGTGGTTCCCGAGTTTCTGGACTTTGTAGGCGGAGCGGGACTTCAAGAAAATCTGGAAAAGTTGAGGAAGACGCTGACAACAATTCAGGCAATGCTTGATGATGTGGAGGAGAAACAGTATACTGAGAGGGTTGTGAAAGAGTGGCTGGATGATCTCAGAGACTTGGCTTACGATGTGGACGACATTGTGGATGAGCTCGCCACTGATGCATCCATGGCTGCTGAAAATCAGGCTCGCCCAAGTAAGGTACGGAAACTCACCCCATCTGCTTGGTTTACTCCTTCGACTTCAAGTCATTTTAACATCAATAGTAGGCTGGCGTTAAAGATAAAAGAGGTCACCGATCGATTCAATGATATCGTGACTCGGAAAGGTCAACTGAATTTAAATAAAACTGCTCCTAATGGGAGGTCATACAGAATAAGAGGCACGTTGGAGCCAACTTCTGTAATGACCGATGCTCATGTTTATGGTAGGGAAAAAGAAAAAGAGGCTATACTTCAGTTGTTGCTGGGTGAAAAATGTAGTGATGCTGGAGTATCTGTGATTCCTATACTTGGCATGGGAGGTATAGGAAAGACAACTCTTGCTCAACTTGTATACAATGATAAAAAAGTGCAAAGCTCTTTTGAATTGAAAGCATGGGCATGTGTCTCTGAAGATTTTGATGTTGACAGAGTCACAAGAACAATTTTACAGTCCTTCACTTCTGATAATTGTGATGGCAAGGATCGAAATTGGTTGCAAGTCAAACTCAAGGAGAAATTGCAAGGCAAGAAGTTTCTAGTCGTTCTGGATGATCTTTGGAATGAGAAATACCATGATTGGACTATCCTACGTGCTCCTTTCCTAGGAGGGGCTTCAGGAAGTACAATTGTCATCACAACTCGCAATCAGAGAGTTTCTTCAACAACGGGTACCATTCCAGCTTACCGTTTGCAAGTGTTGTCAGATGATGCTTGTTTGTCTGTATTTACTCAAAATGCATTGGGGGAAAGCAACTTCGGTGCACATCCAAACCTTCAAGATATTGGTGAAAAAATTGTTGAAAGATGTAAAGGCTTGCCTTTGGCAGCAAAGACTCTTGGAGGCCTCTTGCGCACTACAGAAGACCGTGATGAGTGGGAAGATGTGCTTAAGAGCAAGATATGGGATATATCCGAGGAGAGAAGTGGAATTGTTCCAGCTCTTATGATAAGCTACCACCATCTGCCTTCACATTTAAAGAGGTGTTTTGCATATTGTTCAATATTCCCCCATGACTATGAATTTGAGGAGGAGCAGTTAGTTCTCTTATGGATCGCAGAAGGTCTAATTCAACCACCAATAGGGGATAAGCAAATGGAAGATTTAGGTAGCGAGTATTTTCACAATTTGTTGTCAAGGTCCTTTTTCCAGCAATCAAGCACGAAGAAATCACGATTTGCAAAACGAATGTCATCTTTGGATAAAGAAATCATAGGGAAATCACAACTTTTGATGCCAGAAAAATCACGATTTGTGATGCATGACCTCATCAACGATTTAGCTCAATGGGTTGCAGGAGATATATGCTTTAGAATGGAGGATCGAATTTGGGGTTGTAATGGAAGGACACTTCCTAAAAAGTCTCGACACTTTTCTTATTTGGGTGGTGAATATGATAGCACTAAAAAGTTTGAGGCTTTTTTTGAACTTTCATGTCTACGTACCTTCTTGCCTCTTATGCTTCCAAGTCTTCGATATTGTTATTTGACTCACAATGTTCCTCTTCAATTGTTGCCGAAATTACTATGTTTAAGAGTGCTATCTTTGAGTGGGTACTATATAATTGAGTTACCGAATTCGATTGGTGATTTGAAGCATCTACGGTACCTCGACCTTTCTTACACTCAGATAAGAGGTTTGCCTGAGTCAACAACCACTCTATGCAACTTACAGACAATGATTCTAGAGGGATGTTCTCGTCTAAAGAAATTGCCTTCAAATTTGGGCAACCTGATCAACTTGCGCCACCTCAACATTCTCTATGCATATCAGATGGAAGGAATGCCTCATCAAATAGATAAGTTAACTCATCTCCAAACATTGTCTAATCTAATTGTTGGAAAAGGCAGTTGCTTTGTGTTAAGAGAGCTAGGTTCTCTGTTGCATCTTCGAGGGATGCTCATCATCTCACGATTGGAGAATGCCATTGAACCCATAGATGCAAGGGATGCTAAGTTAGTTGAAAAGCCCAATCTTACTGTGTTGTGCTTTGAGTGGAGCAACGAATTGGATGAGTCACTTGACAGAACAAGTGAATTTGAGGTACTTAACATGCTACAACCTCACAAGACTTTGAAAGAGCTCACTATAAGGTGTTATGGTGGTACGAAATTTCCAAATTGGTTAACAGGTCATTCATTTTCTCATATGGTGCTTTTAAGGATTGAAAATTGTAAAAAGTGCACATCATTGCCACCAGTGGGCCAACTACAATCCCTCAAACACCTTTTCATTGAAGGCATGGCGAGTGTGAAGAATGTCGGTCGTGAGTTTTACGGGTTTAGTTGCTCACAACCTTTTGAATCCTTGGAAACTTTGAATTTCACGAATATGGAAGAATGGGAGAATTGGAGCTCTAATCGAGAGTTCAAAAACCTGCATGAGCTTTCCATTACAAACTGTCCCAAGTTGTTGGGGAAGTTACCTAACCATTTTCCTTTACTAGAAAACGTTTTGGTACAAGACTGTCCGAGATTGGTGATTTCAATTTCAAGCTTTCCTGAGCTTTGCAGACTAAAAATTGGAGAATTTGAAGGGGTGATGCGTGAAAACAAGGTTGTCTTCAACTCACTAAATTCCAAGTGTTTTTCAACAATTTCAGAATTCACATACCCAATAGAAGGATTTACTCTTGAAGGACTAACAAAAGTAACAAATCTAAATATTGATATTTGTGAGGAGCTGACACCTTTGTGGTCAAATGATGCGGGATTATTACAATCCCTCCCATGTCTTCGTGTTTTGATGATTCGCAATTTATCACAATCCCTCCCATTGCATCGTTTTCTGCATATTCCCAATTATCGAAAACCAGTTTTTTTTTTTGAAGAAGTAAAAGAGCAACCAAAAGAGGGTATGTCATCCACCAACCATGGCATGGGATCTTTAGCCAAGGAAATCATGTATAACAACACGTGTCTTGAGGAAATTGTGATTGATGGATGTGATTCGCTGACGCACATTGCAAGAGGCCAGCTACCTCCAACTCTAAAGGTGCTAACAATAAATAATTGCAAGAATATGCTAATTTTGCTTGATGAGGATGATGCCAACCGTTGCAGTACTAGCACATCTCTTGTAGAATTACCGGCAAGACTTCAACAACTCCATATTGCAAATTGTGGAAAGCTGGTGTCAATAGCGAAAAGTGAAAAATTACCTGCAACACTTCAAGGGCTTATTATACAACACTGTGGACAGCTGGAGTCAATAGCGAAAAGTGAAGAATTACCTGCATCACTTCAACTCCTTTATATTAAAAATTGTGGACAGCTGGAGTCAATAGCAAAGAGGTTCCATCACAACTCGTCTCTTAAAGATATTATTATTTGGAAATGTGAAAACCTTAAATCCTTACCCACGGGCATACACACCCTTAGCCATCTACAAGAGATTGAGATTATTGATTGTCCAACTCTTGCTTCCTTCCCAGACGGAGGGTTGCTCCCTACCAACCTTAGACGGTTATCGATTATTGGTAATAATATGGACCTACCTAACTGCATTCACAGCCTCACCTCACTTCAAGATTTATACATTTGGAGGAGGAAGAGTCCAAACGTGGTAAGCGTGGTATCATCCTTTTCGGAAGAGGGTTTTCCCGCCAACCTAACATCACTTACAATCGGGAATTGCAACTTCACTCAGGCCTTGCTTGAATGGGGGCTGCACAGGCTTACCTCTCTTAAACGTCTTGAAATTACAGGTGGATGTCCGAATGTGGAGTCCTTTCCACAGAAGATGCTGCCTGCGTCTCTTACTATCCTCACCATCTCATGCTTCGACAATCTGAAATACCTGTCTTCCCTTCGAGACCTAGCCTCTCTTGAAGAACTGAATATCTATTATTGTAAAAATCTCACATCCTTTCCAGAGGATGGCTTGCCTCCCTCACTTCTCAGACTTCAAGTCTTCTATTGTCCTCTGCTGAAAGAACATTGCAAGAAAGATCAAGGACGAGAGTGGTCCAAGATAGCCCACATCCCTTACGTTGAGATTGACCGAAGGTTCATCTACGATCCAGAAGACGAGAATCAGTGAAAGGCTCCCCTTCTCCCATTTGATCCCACTTTTATTTAGATGCAACAGAAGTTTCAAGAGATATATCCAAAGCTCAATTTATTGCCCCGCCAGTTCTTTTGCTTCTGCCTCTTCTTCAATTTCCATCGT
>VIBQ01000147.1:30501-80362 GCA_006937295.1 Carpinus fangiana
CACGTTCTCGGATAACTCCAAATGGGATCGAGGCTCAACACTTGGAACATTTCACAAGTGTTCAACTCTCGAGACCCTCTCGAGTGTCCGAGACCACGTTCTCGGATAACTCCAAATGGGATCGAGGCTCAACACTTGGAACATTTCACAAGTGTTCAACTCTCAAGACCCTCTCGAGTATCCGAGACCATGTTCTCGGATAACTCCAAACGGGATCAAAGCCTAATATTCGCAGAAGTAACTACACGAAAAGTGGAAAGGCAGATAAAGCAAGCATAGAAATTCGAAAGAAAGGTATTTATTAATGTTTGATTAATGAATGTCTGTACAAAAGAATGATCGTGGAAAATTACAAAAAAAGAAGTCTATCTATTCGAGGGACTATCTATGAGTCCCCTTGAGGAGCAACATGGGGGTCTCGATCAGCGGAAGAAGCCTCAGCATTCTCGGATGCCTCCCTAGCTTCTTCCTCCTGGGCAGCCTCGGGCCCAAGGGCTGGCGGCTGGTAGTCAAATTCATTGATGCCAGCAGCGTCGGGCATCTCCTCTCTTCCCAAGGAAACAAGACGAACCATGGCCTCGGTGGTGCAGGGGATGTTCTCGATATTAACAGAGTTTAGGTCCACTCTCTGAGCTGGGTCCCTCCACTAAGTCCTGAACGTCTCGAACCCTAGGTAAATCCCGTCGGCCCAGGCGGCATCTCTTATCCTTGACGCAAAGGACAGCTGATGCAGATAGTTCGCCGCCTTCGCTCAAGCTTCCTTCAGCTCTCGCCTCTGCTTCTTATGCTTGTCCGAGAAGTGCCTGTACCTCTCCTCGGAGACAAGCTTGCCCTTTGAGACCCTCTCGACCGTGGAGCGGCTTTCCTGTAGCTGCTCGATGGTCTCGGCATGCTTCTCCTCGAGCTGCCCCAACTCCTCTTTTAATATGGAGTGGTCCTCCTGGAGCTCCGCATGCTCCGCCTGCAGGGCGGCATGGCTCTCTTGTAGAGCCGAATGTCTGACCCTTAGGCCCTCGAGTTCCTCAGACATGGCGGCATGTTCAGTTCTGGCCCGGTCCCTAGCCATAGAGGCCTCGGAAGCCTCGCACTCCATTACCTTTGAGTGCTCCCCTAATACCCGAAGGTCGTCCTCGTGCTTGGCGACGACTGCCTTGAGCTTGGCATTCTCCTCTTCGGCCTCCGCTAGCTTCTTCCTCAGGTCCTCTGCACCGCCATCCGTTGAGACCTTCCTGAAGTGGCAGTACAGGATGGTCGACCTGAGGAAGGCCTACGAGTAACAAAAGTAGTGTTAGAACCCAAACAAGAGACAAAAATAATAATACTGTGGCAAAAAACTTACCAAGAACTGCATGGTCAGCATCGCCTCGGCCATGCCTCGGGTCGAGATGTCACGCCCCTTCAGCTGGAGCTTCTCGTGGTCGACCATATCCATCACGGCCTTGAAGGGATTTCCCTTCAAGTCTCCTCCAAGCTTCGCCAGCTTCCCTCTGAAGGTCCAGTTTGCCCCTTCTGGCTGAATCTCTGCTATGCTCTCGGAGGACCCAGAAGCCTCGAATGCCCCATCAGCCCGAGGCCTCTTCGGAGGAGAGGCCTCCTCCGCCTGGTCAAGACTCGGACACCTTGGCCTTTTTGGAGTCGGAGCCCGAGAAGAGGCCCCTTGCTCAGGAATTGGGGACAAAGGCCGTTGGGGGGTCCTTAGAGCGACCATGTTGGGAGGCCCCATGTTGTCATCCGCCATCCCGACGGAATCAGATGACTGCGCATAGATGTCCTTCAAGATGTGCTGGATGTTGGAGCCCAGGGGATTATTCACCCCAGAAGGGATCGGCCCCTCAGGCACTTGCAGAGGCTCCTCGGCCTGTCCCATTATGTTCACTGGGACAGCGAGAACTGGCTCGTTCGCCAGGAATGCAGCTACCTCCTCTACTCGAGGCACTGAGGGGGGAGGCACTCGACTCCTTCGAGCCGCTAGAAAACCCGCCATGTTGTTTGTCTTGGCGGTAGGAGCAGCGGTCTCAGCCACGCGAGCTGCTGGCTCAACCACGGGAGCTGCTGGCTCAACTGTTGGAACTGCCGAATCAGCCCCCACTGCCTGCTTCCTCTTTCGGACGAGGGGTGCCTCGATCACCTCAATGTCCGACTCTTCCTTGGCAGCAGGTGTAGGCTTCGGGATTACCTTGACGGGCTCCTCACCCTCTGACTCATCCTCGTCAGCCAGCCTTAAGGCTCTAGCCACCTTAGGAGGGTTCCTTGTCTTTCTCTTTCCTCCCATCGGGCTCTTCCTAATTGGGGGCGCGATTGGTAGGGTCGGTGGAGTAGGAGGCCTCGGCTCCCGTATCTGGAATTTTCCCCCAGTTTGAATGGGGTAGACGGCCTTCTTGGATTTTTCGGGCTCGATCAAGACGCCCTTGCCCTTGTCAGGCCTTATACTGCGTCTTTGGCTGAGTCTTTCCGCGGAGTGTTACCCCGGGTATTCGTCGCCGGAGGATCAGGGTGGGCAGGACCCCGTATGTACTGCTCTCTGAGTGCCACCGCCACATGTCCAGCGGGCTCGTAGACCATCTCCATAAGCCTCGGCATCGTGCCGAGCACAGCATAGTTGAGGCAGGAGGGGTGCTTCCTAGTCCACTGAAGGACATCGTTAACCCGAGCCACCTCCTTTGGCGTCAGGTGTTGTTCTTGAGAACCCTTCTCGGAAAGATAGTTCACGTCCCGAGGAACTCTGAATTCGGTGGCCTTTTCTGTAGGAGCAAACTCCCACTGCCCCGAGGCGAAGAAGAATTTGTTCTTCCCTCCTCGATTGCTGGAGTACTTAGTCTCCAGAACTATTAATTTACCCTTACGGGTTTGAATGTTGTAAACCCCGCCTCCTGGGTTTTTATGAACGCGGTGTAGGAAGAGAAACTCCCTCACCGTTAGCTGATGCCCCTTACCCAACGCGAGGGGCCACAATACCATGCAGCCATAGAGGTACCTCCAGGCGTTTGGAGCGAGTTGGTGGGGAGCCAAGTCCAGATAATGGAGTAATTCTCGGACCATGGGGAGAAAGGGAAGGCGAAAACCTGCTTGAAACATCGCCTCGTACACGCAAACCTCGTGACGGTCTGTACGAGCATGGCGCCCTCCCTTTTCTCTTCGAACCGCAGGGAAATGAACGGGGGAATGAAGCACTCCCTCCGAATCCGGCGCTCGTCAGCTCGAGATACTTTGCTGACCCATGTGGCTGGGTGAGATTCACCAAGTCCGTCAGAGTCTTCACCGCCTTTTGTCATTTTTCTGAGAAAAGTATGTGAAGAAGAAGAGAACGAAGAGAATGAAGAGAAGAAGAGAAGATGCTTCAGAGAAAACAGAAAACTCGCAAAGAAAAGTAATGAAAATAATTCTTGGTGGGAGAATTTATAGATGGAACAGAGAAGACGAGACGTCGGCACGGTTTAAGAGGAAGCAGCGAAGAGTCGTACCTCGAATCCCTGAAAAAACGGTTCGAATCCTCGACGACGATTCGGTTTTTAAGACTGACAACTGCCAGCCGCTCGAGCAACCACTGACAGCTCGACACGCGGCACAACCTCGAGATTTGAATCGCCGCATTTAATGCTCGGCGCCTCCTCGAACCTAAGCGTCTCAAGCATTTTTGGCGGGAAATTTCAAAAAAAAAAAAAAAAAAAAATTCAACTGTTCCTTACCTGTGTTGATTCATCCTTTCGAAACTCTTTAAATTTCCATACTCCTCCAGACAAGGAAATTGGGGGGTAACTGTTGGGTCATGAATCAACCCCACAGGACCATTCCGACCTGTACTAGGCCCAATGAAGGCCCATGTTCTCAAAGCCCAAGAGCGTCTCGAGCCTCGAGAGCCCAAGAGCGTCTTGAGGCCTCGAGAGCCCACGCAGGCCTCGATCATCCGAGAACGCCTCGAACAGGCAAGAAGGCCTCAGGCCTCGATCACCCGAGAACCGTCTCGGGCCTCGATCACAATATACCACCGATGCTTTGAGCTTAAGGCTTCCGAAGCCCGAAAAGCTAGGGATCAGGAGATTAAATTCAAAGATCCTATCTTATCCGTTCCATTCAAATGCCAAGTACCTGAAAGTGCAAGATCAGATATCTTATCTACAAGCATTCAAAATTTAAGGTGGCATAACAACCAAATCCTATCTCGATCTCATCAGGTCTTGATACGGATAACTACCCAAATCCCTGATAACAAACTGCCTTGCAGAAAATCAGGGAAGAGTCAGTTATTAACAAGGGAACAATCACTCCATACCTATATAATGCAAGTCACCTCCACATGTTCTGGTAACGCAACTCTAGCACTCTTAAAGCTTCTGTTGTTTCCTCATTATCTCAAAAGCATAGACTGACTTAGGCATCGGAGTGTCCCCGCCGGCTCACCCCCGGTCTCTTCGATCCTATTCTTTTCTCTATTGTGCAGGAAAAGTCAAGCTTGGATCATTAATCTGGAAGTCAACAAGCGTGCCACGTCACCAATCGGGAAACTGTGTATCAACAATGTGGACTGTCACACCATCACCAAATAATTAAATTTATCTGTCAAATTTTAGCACTTAATTTTTTCACCCATGTTGAATCGCATGGCATCCATGTTAAAGGATTGTATTAACAACTGTAGTCCTCCCAACATTTTTCCTGCCATACTATATATGAAGAGTGTGGGTTAAGTGCCAAACTATTTATTTGAGGTAGTTGTAGTGACGACATTTTATATTTTTCCGACAATAAAGTCGTCGTGACAAATTCTTTCAATATCTCTAAGTATGATGGGCCCCTAAAGTGCCCAGTTTCTCATGGATCATTGTCTTTTCTTCAACTTGATTGACTTATTGGGCAGGTAGTTCTAAAAATGGGTGTCCAATATGAACAAGAAAAGTACTTGTTGGCGGTGAGTGACTCAGAATTATAAA
The DNA here is from genome assembly GCA_006937295.1 of Carpinus fangiana. Lineage (NCBI taxonomy): Eukaryota > Viridiplantae > Streptophyta > Magnoliopsida > Fagales > Betulaceae > Carpinus > Carpinus fangiana. Next base: position 35,430 of record VIBQ01000147.1, read on the forward strand.
TTAAACTAGACACTTGCTTTGCTTGTTCTTTCAATTAAAGTGAGATAGATTTCTTGTTTCTCTAGGTGCTACCTTTGATATTGATCACTTGTATTTAGGTTGTAGGTCAACCTTAAATCTAAGTTGTTGGAATATTAATTAACTAATTAAATTCATCATTTTTTAATTAATTTAAGTGTTTGAGATAATTGATAATTTAACGTGGTTTCAGAGCAGATGTCATGAGATTAATAATTAGTAATTTAACTTTCTCTCCACGCTCTCATTCTTTAGATAGAAATTTAGAAATTCCATAGTGGAGAACAGAAATTTGTCAAAGTTACTACAAGTTTATATGTAAAGACTTGAGCAAATTCTACTACTCCATGGTTGCTGAGTCGCATAAGGATTAGGACTTCTGCTCTACCATATATATGTTACTGAAACAGAGCTACTTCTTATATCCAAGCTAATGTATGCTATTGAAACATATTGTAGATCCTTCTGAAGCTTCCACCACAAGGTGCAACCATGAGGTTTTCAGTTGCCTTGGGTATTCTTCTGCTTAAGGGCATCTAGTGTTCTTGTTTTCACATATATGGAGAGTCCTGCATAAGACAGCCAATATATATCCATGAGAGAGAGGTTATGAAACACGTGCTTCAATCTCAACGAGTTGAGTTCTCGGACCTGAGCGGAGTCTGTTAAAACTTGAAAGGTTAATTAGGGGCTAACCTCTTGTAGTGGTTGATTATTCACAACCACCCATGGCACAGATTTATCATTTCTGAGGTGGGTTGAGATGGGCTGTTTCATCAGCATGTTTTTGTATAAGCTGCATGCCAATTTCCTTTTAGACATCACCATTGGGTAGGGAAAGCAGTATATCTCATGCCCTAGTGAATCTTAATTAATTCAGTATTGGATTAAATGATTTAATTTTATATCTTTAGGAATTTATTTGATTTAGTTTGGGGCAACTGAATATTTTAAATTCACTCAAACTGAATCATTGGTCTTGAAGCTTTTTTTTTTTTTCTAGAAAAAAAAAGTCTTGTAGATTACGATTTTGAATGCCATAAAAAATATTTGGCTTTTCTCATTGAACATCAATTGATTTTCGAATGAAGTAGTCAAAGGCTGCATTCATCAAATGATAATAGAGCCCGACATACAACTTTTAATTTGTGGAGAGCGATTTCGAACACCAATTCGTTTGCTCTGGTCCATTTTTGTTTTTCTGGTGTAAAAGTTTTGCTCTGCTCAAATGATCAAATACTCGACTCGTCAAATTGTATCAGAGCCTAACAGCATTGCTCTGCTCACATATACGACTTTTAAAACATGCCTTGCGAGTTGTGGGTGCAATTTCTAACACCAATTGATTTGCTCTGGTCCATTTTTGTTTTTCTTGAGGAAAATTTTTGGTAGCAACAGAGCATGAGAATCCTCCAAGTGGCTACACCAGAGTTTATTAACATACTGTAATGTTTGCTGTAGTATTTAGCCCAAAAACAAAACTCCTAATTTCTACACTATTTCTTAATTTCTCTTTTAAGTCTTCGTCAACGTCAACATTTTGGGTGGTTGTCAAGTTGATATCAAGGACAAACATAATATATTATAGTAATAGGTGGTAATTTCGGACTTTGCTTCTGATAAAAAACACAGAAAAAGCCAAACGTAAACAGCAATATAATAATAGTGATAAACAAGTTGCTCTTAATTTATTATGTAGTGAACAACTACTGCATAGATAATCTTGAGTATGAGAATGAGTACCTTAACTTGGATGCATCTATCAACCTTAACCAGATAAAACCGACCACCTAATACACAATCAAACAATCTTAACCATCTACAGTGTTAACATCTAACATCTACAGTGTTTTTTTAAAAATTGAATTCAGAGATTAAGGTGCGTTTTCCAAAACACAAAAAACAGAGAACAATCCAGACGTAAACAGCAATATAATAGTTATGGGTGCAAGTGGGTGGGTGGGAGCATAATCATTATAGTAAAAAAACACAGAAAATAAATTGAATATGCAAAATGAGAAAGAATATCCCAGCAAGAACGCGACAAACTCTCCTATACTTCCTCGAAGCATGCAGTTTTGAATCCTTGCAATAAAAGAAAATAAATTATGAAAAATGAGAAAGATCCCAAACAGCCCCTACTTCCTCAAATCAATAACTAGTTTTGAGAGTGCCCAAGCTTTCTCACACAAGATTCCAATCTCTTAATTTGCATCGTTTCCTCCTTCATTCGTTCCTTCCTACCAAGAACACCATGAATGAGTTCATAGTCTTTTCAGCCAAGAAAGCGGGAGAGGTCTGAAAAAGATACTTAAAAAGTTTAACATGTCTAATTGTAAACCTTTAAGTACACTCATTTCAAAAGGTCAATATTTAAGCAAAACAATATGTCCCCAAAATAAGACAGAGATCAAATAAACGGAATTAGTCCCATATGCTTAAACAGTGGGTAGTCTCATGTATGCCATAATGAGTACAAGACTTGACATTTGTCATGTTGTAGGATTGGTGACTAGATATCAATCACATCTAGGAAAGGAACATTGGTAAGCTGTAAAGCGAATATTTAAATATTTGCAAGGCACCAGAAACATCAAGCTATGTTTTGGTTTAAGTGATATAAAAATTGCAGGATACATCGATGTAGATTTTGCAGGTGATGTATGTGACGTCCCACATCGCTTAGGTATGGAGATGTGGATGTGCTTATCTGTATACTTACACCCTTAATGACAACAACGCGTTTTAAAGTCGTGATGGTTATAATTCCATCAGAACTCTGCAGTTAAGCGTGCTTCTCTGAAAGTAATAGCAGGACGGGTGACCCCTTAGGAAGTCTGGTTCGGGGAGCCAAAAGCGGACAATATTGTGTGTCATTGGGATGAGATGTTACAAATGGTATCAGAGCCATTGCCCAGCCTGAGATGGGGGGAGTGTACACAAGCCCATGAAGGTCGCTAGCAGACGCTCGTTGGGATGGATGCCAAGAGTGGGCTAATCCTATAAGGCCGCTAGCGAGGACACTGGGTCCTAAGAAGGGGTGATTGTGATGTCCCATATCGCCTGTGTATGGAGGTGGGGATGTACTTATATGTATACTTACACTCTTAATAACAACAACGTGTTTTAAAGCTGTGATGGTCATAATCCCATCAGAACTTCACAGTTAAGCGTGTTTCTCTGAGAGTAGTACCAGGATGGATGACGTCCTGGGAAGTCTAGTTTGGGGGAGCCAAAAGTAGACAATATTGTGTGTCATTTGGGTGGGATGTTACAATGTAGTTGATAGAAAATCTACAAATGGATGTGTTCCTATTTGGTGGAATAGTTGTGTCTTGGTCTAGCAAAAAACATAATTGTGTTGCAAAATTCACTATGGAAGCTAAGTACATATCATGCAACACATCGGTAAGCAATGCAGTATGAATTGGATGTTTCATTTAAAGTTTAAATTTAGGAATACCAAACAGACTAGTCAATGTGTTTTGTGACAATAAGTCTATTATCTTTTTAATAAAAAGTAGAGCACATAGCTCCAAAGGCGAATACATTTATATAAATTATCATTATATTCAAGATATAGTGGAAAAATGTGAAATAAAAGTTAAATAATGAGATGGTAGCCAATCCTTTAACCAAGGGATTGCCTTCAGATAAATTCAAAGGGCATGTAGCAATAATGGGGTTAAGATACATTTAAATGACAGGTACATGAGTTGATGCATGAAACAAAAGGATCCGGAGATGCCTAGAAGAATGATTATATGCTTTTCTGCCTAATATAAAACAATTGGTCAATTAATGGCAAATAAAAAATACGAGGAACAGATATTAGATTTTACATAAATGCAAAGTCCATTATAAGGTATTATATTGAAATTAAGTAATATCTATGTTCTAAAAGTTTTAAAGACACTAATAAGGTGATTTGAGGAAAAACTTTAATATTAGTAATGTTTTAGGAAGTACTTGATCAAAAGTTTATGATAGGTAAACACATGATTTTGTGTATAGTTGAAGTTGTCAATTATGGAATGGGTATGGACTATATTCCCAACCATGGAGAATCGATGCCATTGGTTTGTAAGATAACGAAATGAAGTCATTTATAATATGTTGCTGGTTTAATAGTACATGGTAAAAATGCGTTTAGATTAAAATGTCAAAATGTGCGCACGTGGAATCATGTAGTGATCTAACGCCATATGTACCTTTTGTAGATGAGAATAGGTATGGGTTAAAAATATTAGGGAAAAATATAAAATGGCCCCTCAAACTACCACACATTTATAAAATGGCCCCTTAAAGTTTTAATTGGTATAAAGTAGCCTCCCAAACTACCAATCCCTTATAAAATGGTCTCATCCATTAGATGAAACTATTAAAATGGATGGAAAACCCAAAACAACGTCGTTTTGAGTATAAAGAGTTACGAAATTGTCCTTGTTAGATTAAAAATTAAAAAAAAAAAAAAAAACTGAAAACGTCGTCGTTTTCTCCCCAACTAAATCCCTTCTTCCTTCTTCCCCTCCCCAAGTCGGATTCCCACCGCAAGTCTGCAAGTCTGCAAGTCTCTTTAACCCACGAAACTAGTCTCCCACGAATCTCTGTCGCAGAACTCCATCTCTGTCGAATTAACTGGATGCTTATATGAAATTAAACTGATTTGAGAAGTTGACTTGGGGATCCTTAGGCACAACGTCTTTGGGCCGCATCAAGAAAGAACAACTTTGATATTTATAACTTAGAATATAAAGCTCAGGGTGCCGAGGACAAGATTATCGCAGAACCCCATCTCTATCGAATTAACCGGATTCTTATATGAAATTAAACTAATTTGAGAAGGTGATAACTTCCATGGAGGTTAGAGTTACAAGAGAACATGAAAAGTTGTATTCTAGTAGTATATATAGAGAAAACAGTACGTGATTTATTCATTAAGTCATATTTTACATTCAGATTGTTTTCTCTCTTCCCTTTGGTCCTACAAAATTCATCTACATAAGATCGTTATAATATTTTCGCACAGTATTGTTGTTTTCGTAGGTGCTTGGAAGACAAATGTTCTCCTTTTAAATGATGTGATGAATCCCTGTATGAAGGTCTTTTCAAGTAAAACTTTGGCAAATTTATCTCCTTGGTATTTTAAACTTTGGTATGAAATGATCAAAGCCCCGATTCATCCAATGATATCAGAGCTTAACTTTTAGAATATGCTTTTGCGAAGTGCAATTTTGAACGTCAATTGATTTGCTCCGGTCTATTTTTGTTTTTCTTGTGGAAGAGTTTTGGTAGCAACAGAGCATGAGCATCCTCCAAGTGACTACACCAGAGTTCATTAACAAACTGTAATGTTTGCTGCAGTATTTAGCCCAAAAACAAAAAACAAGAACTCCTAATTTCTTAATTTCGCTTAAAGTCTTCGTCAACGTCAACATTTTGGGTGGTTGTCAAGTCGATATCAAGGACAAACATAAAATATTAAAGTAATAGGTGGTAATTTCGGACTTTGCTTCTGAAGAAAAAAACAGAGAAAAAGCCAGACGTCAACAGCAATATAATAGTGATAGGCAAGTTGCTCTTAATTTATTGTGTAGTGAACAACTACTACATAGATAATCTTGAGTATGAGAATGAGTACCTTAACTTGAATGCATCTATCAACCTTAATCAGATAAAACCAGCCACCTAATACATGATCAAACAATCTTAACCATCAAAACCGCAGAAATCAGTTTTAGCATCTACAGTGTTTTTTAAAAATGAATTCTGAGATCAAGGTGCGTTTACCGAAACACAACTCAACAAATTTTTTTTATCGCTAATTATAGTTATGGGTGCAAGTGGGTGGGTGGGTGGGAGGAAAATCATGATGGTAAAAAAAAAAAAAAAAAAAAAAAAACATAAAAATAGCAAATGCAAATCGAGAAAGAATATCCCAGCAAGCACGCGACAAACTCTCCTGTACTTCCACGAAGCATGCAGTTTTGAATCCTTGCAATAACAAGTTTTGAGAGTTTCCAAGCTTTCACACAAGATTTCAAATCGCTTGTGCATTTGAGGGCTTTGGCTATATCTCTTAATTTGCATCGTTTCCGGTTTCATTCCTTCCTAGCAAGAAAACCATGAAAGAGTTGATTGTTTCTTCAGTCAAGAAAGTGGGAGAGGTCCTTGTCTCTTCCTTCATTCAGTCGCTGTGTGATCGATTGGTGGTTCCCGAGTTTCTGGACTTTGTAGGCGGAGCGGGACTTCAAGAAAATCTGGAAAAGTTGAGGAAGACGCTGGCAACAATTCAGGCAATGCTTGATGATGTGGAGGAGAAACAGTATACTGAGAGGGTTGTCAAAGAGTGGCTGGATGATCTCAGAGACTTGGCTTACGATGTGGACGACATTGTGGATGAGCTCACCACTGATGCATTCACGGCTGCTGAAAATCAGGCTCGCCCAAGTAAGGTACGGAAACTCACCCCATCTGCTTTGTTTACTCCTTCGACTTCAAGTCATTTTAAGATCAATAGTAGGCTGGCGTTAAAGATAAAAGAGGTCACGGATCGATTCAATGATATCGTGACTCGGAAAGGTCAACTGAATTTGAATAAAACTGCGCCTGATGGGAGGTCATACAGAATAAGAGGCACATTGGAGCCAACTTCTGTAATGACCGATGCTCATGTTTATGGTAGGGAAAAAGAAAAAGAGGCTATACTTCAATTGTTGCTGGGTGAAAAATGTAGTGATGCTGGAGTATCTGTGATTCCTATACTTGGCATGGGAGGTATAGGAAAGACAACTCTTGCTCAACTTGTATACAATGATAAAAAAGTGCAAAGCTCTTTTGAATTGAAAGCATGGGCATGTGTCTCTGAAGATTTTGATGTTGATAGAGTCACAAGAACAATTTTACAGTCCCTCACTTCTGATAATTGTGATGGCAAGGATCGAAATTGGTTGCAAGTTAAACTCAAGGAGAAACTGCAAGGCAAGAAGTTTCTAGTCGTTCTAGATGATCTTTGGAATGAGAAATACCATGATTGGACTATCCTACGTGCTCCTTTCCTAGGAGGGGCTTCAGGAAGTACAATTGTCATCACAACTCGCAACCAGAGCGTTTCTTCAACAACGGGTACCATTCCAGCTTACCATTTGCAAGTGTTGTCAGATGATGCTTGTTTGTTTGTATTTACTCAAAATGCATTGGGGGAAAGCCACTTTGGTGCACATCCAAACCTTCAAGATATTGGTGAAAAAATCGTCAAAAGATGTAAAGGCTTGCCCTTGGCGGCAAAGACTCTTGGAGGCCTCTTGCGCACTACGAAAGACCATGATGAGTGGGAAGATGTGCTTAAGAGCAAGATATGGGATATATCAGAGGAGAGAAGTGGAATTATTCCAGCTCTTATGATAAGCTACCACCATCTGCCTTCACATTTAAAAAGGTGTTTTGCATATTGTTCAATACTCCCTAAGGACTATGAATTTGAGGAGGAGCAGTTGGTTCTCTTATGGATCGCAGAAGGTCTAATTCAACCACCAATAGGGGATAAGCAAATGGAAGATTTAGGTAGAGAGTATTTTCACAATCTGTTGTCAAGGTCCTTTTTTCAACAATCAAGCACGAGGAAATCACGATTTGTGAAACAAATATCATCTTTGGATAACAAAATCATGAGGAAATCACAACTTTTGATGCCAAAAAAATCACAATTTGTGATGCATGATCTCATTAACGATTTAGCTCAATGGGTTGCAGGAGATATATGCTTTAGAATGGAGGATCGAATTGGGGGTTGTAATGGAAGGACACTTCCTAAAAAGTCTCGGCACTCTTCTTACTTGGGTGGTGAATATGATAGCACTAAAAAGTTTGAGGCCTTTTTTGAACTCGCATGTCTACGTACCTTCCTGCCTCTTATGCTTCCAAGTCTTGGATATTGTTATTTGACTCACAATGTTCCTCTTCAATTATTGCCGAAATTACTATGTTTAAGAGTGCTATCTTTGAGTGGGTACTACATAGTTGAGTTACCGAATTCGATTGGTGATTTGAAGCATCTACGGTACCTTGACCTTTCTTACACTCGGATTAGAGGTTTGCCTGAATCAACAACCACTCTATGCAACTTACAGACAATGATTTTGGAGGGATGTTCTTCTCTAAAGAAATTGCCTTCAAATTTGGGCAACCTAGTCAACTTGCGCCACCTCAACATTCTCAATGCAAATAAGCTGGAAGGAATGCCTCCTCAAATAGGCAAATTAACTCATCTCCAAACATTGTCTAATCTAATTGTTGGAAAAGGTAGTTGCTTCGCGTTAAGAGAGCTAGGTTCTTTGTTAGATCTTCGAGGGATGCTCATCATCTCACGATTGGAGAATGCCATTGAACCCACATATGCAAGGGACGCCAAGTTAATTGAAAAGCCCAATCTTACTGTGTTGTGCTTGGAATGGAGTGACGAATTGGATGAGTCACTTGACAGATTAAGTGAATTTGAGGTACTTAACATGTTACAGCCTCACAAGACTTTGAAAGAGCTCACTATTAGGCATTATGGTGGAACGGAATTTCCGACTTGGTTAAAAGGTCATTCATTTTCTCGTATGGTGCTTTTAAGGATTGAAAATTGTAAAAAGTGCACATCATTGCCACCAGTGGGCCAACTACCATTACTCAAACACCTTTTCATCGAAGGCATGGCCAGTGTGAAGAATGTCGGTCATGAGTTTTACGGGGTTAGTTGCTCACAACCTTTTGAATCCTTGGAAACTTTGAATTTCACGAATATGGAAGAATGGGAGAATTGGATCCCTAATCAAGAGTTTAGACACCTGCTTAAGCTTTCCATTACAAATTGTCCCAAGTTGTTGGGAAAGTTACCTAACCATTTTCCTTTACTAAAAAATGTTTTGGTACAAGAGTGTCCGAGATTGGTGGTTTCAATTTCAAGCTTTCCTAAGCATTGCAGACTACAAATTGGAGGATCAGAAGCGGTGATTTGTAAAAATAAGGTTGTCTTCAACTCATTAAATTCTAAGTCCTTTTCAAGAATTTTAGAATTCACATCTCCAATAGAAGGGCTTATTCTCGAAGGACTAACACATGTAATATATCTAAATATTGAAAATTGTGAGGAGCTGACACCTTTGTGGTCAAATGATGCGGGATTATTACAATCCCTCCCATGTCTTCGTGTTTTGACGATTCGCAATTATCGAAGACTATTTTCTTCGTTTGAAGAAGTAAAAGAGCAACCAAAAGAGGGTATGTCATCCACCAACCATGGCATGGGATCTTTAGCCAAGGAAATCATGTATAACAGCACGTGTCTTGAGAAAATTGTGATTGATGGATGTGATTCGTTGACGCACATTGCAAGAGGCCAGCTACCTCCAACACTTAAGCGGCTAGAGATAAAGAATTGCAAGAATATGCTAATTTTGTTTGATGAGGATGATGCCAACTGTTGTAGTAGTAGCACATCTCTTCTTGAGATCTTGGTGATTCATGAGTGTCCATCCCTCAAATTCTTAACATCTAGCGTAGAATTGCCAGCAACACTTCAACAACTCAATATTTTAAATTATGGAAAGCTGGTGTCAATAGCAAAAAGTGAAGAATTACCGGCAACACTTCAAGAGCTTTGTATACAACATTGTGGACAGCTGGAGTCAATAGCAAAGAGCTTCCATCACAACTCGTCTCTTGAAAAGATTTATATTTGGGATTGTGAAAACCTTAAATCCTTACCCACGGGCATACACACCCTTAGCCATCTAGACGACATTCATATTAGTGGTTGTCCAGCTCTTGCTTCCTTCCCAGACAGAGGGTTGCTCCCTACCAACCTTAGAAAGTTAACGATTGGTTATATGGCGCCCCTACCTAACTGCATTCACAACCTCACTTCACTTCAAAATTTATACATTTGGAGGAATAGTCCAAACGTGGTAAGCGTGGTATCATCACTGAGGCAACATTTGGCGGAAGAGGGTTTTCCCGCCAACCTAACATCACTTACAATCGGGAATTGCAACTTCACTGAGGCCTTGCTTGAATGGGGGCTGCACAGGCTTACCTCTCTTCAACTTCTTTATATTACGGCGAATGTGGAGTCCTTTCCAGAGAAGATGCTGCCTGCGTCTCTTACTGCCCTCTCCATCTCACGCTTCCACAATCTGAAATACATGTCTTCCCTTCAAAGCCTCACCTCTCTTACTACCCTGAATATCAGTGAGTGTGAAAATCTCACATCCTTTCCAGTGGATGGCTTGCCTCCCTCACTCCTGACACTTCGTGTCTCCAAATGTCCTCTGCTGAAAGAACACTGCAAGAAAGATCAAGGACAAGAGTGGTCCAAGATAGCCCACATCCCTCGCGTTGAGATTGATAAGAGGTTCATCTACGACCCAGAAGACGAGAATCAGTGAAAGGCTCCCCTTCTCCTATTTGATCCCAAATTTATTTAGATGCAACAAAAGTTTCAAGAGATATATCCAAAGGTCAAATTATTGCCTTGCCAGTTCTTTTGCTTCTGCCTCTTCTTCAATTTCCATCATGGGAGACTCGAGGCTTCCTCCTGGAACTGGTGAAACTGCTTCCCAAGAAGCAGCTCCTCTCTCAAGTAAGTAATTAGAGGTTCTGATAATTTTGGTTCACAATTTTGGAAATGTATACATAGTAAACTGATATGCGCATTTGATACTCTCAAGAAATTAGCTGAACAAATTTCAATCTTATTTTTCAGGAGGCCTTTGAACTATCAACAGCAGCAGGAGAACATGCTTGGTTAGTAATCCATCATCCTACATAAATTTGCTTTTAATCTCTAGAAGTTAAATGAATGATTAAATATAGTTTATGTTTACATAAGAAACCATTTGGGTTTGCATCCATTATATTGTTAATTCTCATGTTTGGGAATTTTATACTTGTCATCAATGCTGCATAGATATGGGAGGCTTTTTTGGTTGTCATCTGAATGTTGGCATTGGAGAGATCCTGTGTTGCTCCTATTTCTTGCTACCATTCTTGTTGGTTTGCTGGTGGGGTTTGCTAGTCTTGTTCGGCTCTCATAATGGCATCATGAGTGTTTTTGCTAATGCCCCATTAACCAAGGAGGGAGAGAAGGCCTTTGGACATTTGAGTTTATCGTTACCAATTGGCGTATTGCTAGCCATTTCCGATTCTACAAATCATTGGTACCCCCTAAAAGAGGTATGTAACTGAATTTTGATCCTCTGATAGTGTTGGCATCTGCATAGTGATCTTAGCCATATTCAAAAAATGGATTGACAAGATTAATTTTGCAGTATCGTATTAGTAATTATTTTTTGGCAGTTTACAATGGTTATCCTCAAACAATTTTGTAGTATCTAATTGTGAAGACAAGCCTTTGGGGGGCGTCACCAAGAAGGAAGAAGAAGAAACCTGAAACCTCCAAGTTCAACACTCCTAGCCTAAACACCAATCCAGTTACATTTGTCCATTGATTTGTCATCGCACCCTTGTAGGTGGAAGCCAAAGTTTTCAATGATGAAAATGTTGATCCTGAAGAGGATATTGATGGTAATATTTCCTCCTTTTATGATCTTTTCATTTTAGAAAATGGTAATTAATTTTATTGCTATGAAATATATATACTCTTATAGCTACATTTATATCATTACCATTGGAACAACAAAGGTAAGGATGAAGAAGGGGAAATGATTATCCTAATGCAGCGTGCATTAGGTTTGTGCTTTGAAATATTTATACTCTTTGGATGAAGCATCTGTTTTAGTGGTTTGAGAATACAGCTAATTATAAGCATGTTGATTAATCTTTCAGTGGTTTGATTTTTTTCTTTTTCCTTTTTCCATCTTTTGGAGAGTCAAAAGTTCTCGTAAACAAATTTATGATCGTAATATTTCTGTAAACAATGTTGTACTGGAGACTTTTCTAAAACCAGATTTTCTAATTTCATTATACCAAATGCGGGCTTGTCTCGCTGTTAAATGTCGATATCAAGCTAACAAAGCACCTGAAATTTTTAAAATTCTATAATAAATTACACTAAACAATGCTTCATCAAAAGAGGGGCATTTGATTATGAGATTCTATTTAGGGTTAAATACTTAATTATTCCTTAGGGTTTGGAAACTTTATTTTTTCTTCCATAGGGTTTGGAAAATGACCAAATTGGTCCTTGTGGTTTTAAAAAGTGACCAAATTAGTCCATCCGTCAGTTGACCGTCAGTGGACTTAACGGATTGACACGTGGACCAATTAGAAGTTGACACATATCACTTAATTAAATTTTTTATTTTTTAAAAAAAAAATAAAAAAAATATTCTTTCAACAAAAAAAAAAAAAAAAGAGAGAAAAACTTGGATGGCTACGGCACCCCCTTGGCTCCATGGGGGTGGCTCTCCATGGGGGTGGCCGAGCCACCCCTTGGTGCCCAAGGGGGTGGCTACGGTCACTCCAAGTTTTTTTTTTTTTTTTCTAAAAAAATAAAAAATTTAATTAAATGGTCACGTGTCAACTTCTAATTGGTCCACATGTCAGTTCGTTAAGTCAACTAACGGTCAACTGACGGATGGACTAACTTGGTTAGTTTTCAAAACCACAAGGACCAATTTGGTCACTTTTCAAACCCTAGGGAGGAAAAAATAAAGTTTTCAAACCCTAGGGACTAATTAAGTATTTAACCCTTCTATTTAAGTAGTATCAAAAATAAAGTCACAGAGATGAAAGACCGATCAATAAAACATATTCTTTTAATATTTTTTTTTAAATAGACGATGGCACTGTACTGGGCCCTGGCTCACCAAAAGCCTGAATTAGTTGACTTCTGTGGGATTCTATAATTGTGTTATACAATTTATTATTAAAACATGTGAATGGCAACAAGTTATGGCATTGTTCTAAGTTATGAAATTATTCAGGTTTGGCAATTTTCCCTTGTGAAGTGCAGAATGTTGTTGTCATGTCTGGATTGTTTGGTACCTTAGTTTTATAACGATTCAAGTTAATAAAGAAGTAGCATGGATGAAGCAAGAGAGTTGGTATTATAGATTGTGATGCCTGTGTGCCTAGATAAAGAGATAGATTTTAGTTTTGGTTGTATGCAAGGCACATATGTTTGTCATGCTCCTTTTTTTTTTTTTTTTTTTTTTTTCTCTGGTTAGACGACATTATTGGCATCTTGGAAATCCTTTGCAGAAGTAATATATATGACTATAATTAAAAACAATTTCATTGAAAAGCACAAGGGATCCAACCCAAGAACTTATAGATACAAACATGTGTGTGTATGGTATCGGACAAGTGTGCGAGTGGTCAGCTGACATTTTATCGTTTTTGTTTCTTCTATATTTGCACCAGTCTATTTGATTGGAAATTAGGGTACAGAGGGTAAAGAGATGACAAGATGTTGAAGTTGGAAACTATTAAACCGGTTTACTGGATTATCTTGAAGTAGAAGATCATCATTTTGTGGCAAGCATGGTGTACTGAAGGTTGCAGCAAGAGGTAGAGGAGTTAGCAAATGCTCTGTTGTTTTTCATGTAAGATAGAGCCCTGCGGTTAGCAAATGTTCTTTTCCTTTTCTTGTAAGAGAGTGTGCTCTTTCTATCATGTGCTTGTAAACAACATACGAAAAAGAAGGGGTTTTGTAAAATTTCCTTTTTGTTAGAATATATTGTGTGAGGTTTGATATTATGATAATATATTTGTATTGATTGTAATTGATAAAATCAAATCAGAAACATTCAATACTGATTTGATTTTATCAATTATATTTTTTTGTATTTTCTCCACTTCCTTACAAATAGGAATCTTTTGTATTGTAAAATCATAAAATGAATAAGAGCAAATGTAGCCATTTTGGGCTTTGTCCCGTGGACGTAGGTCATAGACCGAACCACGTAAAATCCCTTTTATCTATTTTATTTTATTTCCGCTTGTATTTATGAATTCCTTCACTTTTAATCAAAGATTGCTGTTGTCGGGTATTTTCTATTACTTTAAATTACATTCATTTTGGGAGATAATCTAAGTGGGGATTGATGAATTATTTGTTTATCCTTGGTACTAACTGTATCCCATTGGAATTCAATCTATTGTCATGGCATTGTTCTTTTCTTAGTTTTGATAATGAAAATAACTTGTTTTGATAATGAAAATAACTTGTTTTCAACTATAAATCTACACAATTTTCTTGGTATTCTTTTAAATTCTCAAAAACAATTGTCAGAAAAAAATTGGAAATTTACTCTGTTTTTCGAAACTTTTTTTTTTTTTGGCAGGGGAATATTACAGGTACATCTCTGATAAATCTTTCTCTCATCCTTAGTGCTTGCAGATAGTACAAATTGCAATTTCTGTTGTCTAAATATTTAGAGGTTTGCAACTTTATTTTACCATATTTGTAGCCTTTTGCTTTGTTTTTCTGCTGTTTTTTTCATTCTCCTTCTTTTTGTTGAATTGGTTCCTCTGCCAAAAAAGGATGCATTTATGTACAAAAAGAAAGCTTTATATTTTCCTGGTGAATTTAAAATTGACAAAGACTGGATTGCAATCTTTGAACACCACAAATCTAACAAAAAATATTAAACCTTCAATTTGCATAGTTCATACAATACAACTCTATATACAATATGACATCTACTTGTTACTATAGTTGAATTTTTCTGTAGTTGTCCCCAGCGACTGTGACATCTGTGACATTCAAGAATACAAGAAAATTCTAGCTGCCTATAACATCAACTATGACAACTTACAGCCAGAATTTTGCCTCAGAATACACAAAACCAAAGCACCGAAATTGATCTGTCATCATCTTCTGCGATTCCACAAAAAATGATATCCATTCAATATAATTCTTAGTTATAATAATGACACAACTAAGTTTTTCTAGACTATGCTTTAGTCCCAAATCTTTTGGATTTTAGTCCAGCGCGTGTAATCCACCCACCTGTTTGCAGAAAATATACAGGCAATGAGAAGTGTAAAGAGGAAGTACAATAAACTAATAGAATTTCATTCTAGGAGAGATCAAATCTTACATCAATGACCCGAGGAATGTGTTGCCAGTTCGGACAACAAAGCAAATTGCACTCAGTATAAGCTTGTGCTGATGCAGCAAGGGTTCCAGGATTTGTTGTTCAATTACACCGGCAAGTACTTGGTACCTGTTGAACAAAGAAAGCATATGATTTATCCTCCAAAATAGCTGTACATTGAGATGATGATCTGATAGAACTAGCCTCACCTATTCATTACTCACAAGGACATAATCTATATTGATATGGTTGCCAAATACTTCCTACTCTCTTCATGTACATGGTAAATAATAGAGATCGATTTTTATTTTTCCTTCGGGAATGGGGGGTTGATTTATAATCCATGATATTAGATTTGTGATGAAAATAGAAAATTCTTAGAAGCTGAGGCTAATTATAGATACTTATTTGTATTAAACCACATACCTTAGGTTGCTAGAAACTGCCTTATAGACACCATATGCAACACTGGTTGATAATATAGGCACATCCTCTGCTTCACCAGCAAATGATTTATCAAGAGCTTTTCATGCATTAATCAATGCATTTGTTATGCCTGTACCAATCTGAAAAATGCTTCAATCAGTCCTATGACACCAAATAGATAGTAATATCATCAATCATATACCAAAATTTCGGACAAGTGGAACTTTCATATCTGCTGCTTCGCCAGCAAACAATTTATGAACAGCATTTTATGCAGTAAAAGAATATCCGAAGTCCTTAATTGTTGATCCAATATCTTGATTACGAAAATACCTCATAGAATAGATGATTCTCTTATGCATTTTTCTTTTCCCCTATAACAGAAGTTCTGAGTTTTTGAGTCATACAAGTTTGAATACTCATATATTGGAAATTTTTTATAACTACTCTTCTATTTGTCAACTGCCATATGTTTCCAGTTTTCAAACCAGAAACTTTGGTGTATCTAATTGTGATAAGTATGGGAAAATACTCCAAAAGTAGAGATAGTTTTGACAGAATAAATATATATGCTCTGGAAAAGCACCAATAATAGCACAAAAAAGTCTCTCAACCAAATTCAAAAGATAATACACCAAAAAGTTGTAGAAAACTACATATGAGGCATTTCAAAACATGTAAGTTTTTCTCTAACCAGAGATGCACCGGTCCCAACTGCAAATAGTTTGGCTCCATTACGCTGCATAAGAGATTGATATATACCATAAGAATTTCTGATTTATTGTAAAGTACAGCTTTTTTTTTTAACCTTGCTAAACATACCATTAATGCACCTGTTCTCTGTAACAATGAATAAGATGTTCTAGCCAAAGCCACCTGCAGACAGGATATCAAAAGCAAATAATTGACTATTAGGTTCATGTGATGTTACAGTTGAGTGTCAAAACTACAACCTGAAACTCCCAACAAATAACTGAATGCTGATACAAAGAATAACCTGAAATGCATTATCAGGACAGCCGTAGAAATTATTCTAAGTTATGGCACTGTTCTAAGTTATGAAATTATTCAGGTTTTTTCCAAGGTTCACCTGTGAAACGCGCAACGTAGTTGTCATGTCCGGATTGTTAGTTCCTTAGTTTTATAACCAGTCAAGTCAATAAAGAAGTAGCATGGATCAAGCAAGAGAGGTGATATTGTAGATTGTGATATCTGTGTGCCTAGATAAAGGGATTAGATTTTAGTTTTGGTAGCATGCAAGCGGGGATGAAACTATGATTTTTTGTGTGGCAGTCCAAACTTACGTAGATACAAAAAATAGTAGAGTATAAAGCTAAATCATCTAGTCATCTAGGGGGTGAAAACGTCGTCAATGACGGATTTTTGGGGTTGCTAAGGATCCCCCAACTTCTAAGGTAGGTCTGCCCATGCAAGGCACATGTTTAACAAGCTACTTTTTTTTTTTCCCTGTGTAGACAGAGTCTTGGCATCTTGAAAATCCTTGCAGAAGTTTTAAATGGGGTTTTTCAATTCAGTTGCGGGGAATGATCATTTTCCATGCAAAAGTTTTGGATGTTTGCTGTATGTATCTACACATATACATATGCATATATGATATAGATACAAACATATGTGTGCGTGGAGTGGTGAGCTAACATTTTGTGGTTTTTGTTTCCTCATATTGAACCAGTGTATTTGATTGGCAATTGGATTGGAATGGCTCTAATAAACAATCATGCCTTATGTTGTAAGGCACTTTAGATAAACGAAGTTCATAATTTCAGCATTAGTCAGGGGATTTCTCTAATTGGCTAATCTTTCAATTAATCTTCTTCCTTCTAAATAGTTTCAGCAATAGTTTATATACTTTTGGTTCTTTCCCTCTTTAATAAGACTTTCTATTTAAGAAAATTTAATTTGTAGAAATTGCTCCACTGTTGAGAAACACTGAACTCCTTGCCTCCTGTTCCACCTGCAGCATATTTATGGCAACTTATGACGTTCAGTATGCTCCAACTCCTACAAAACTTGTTTTAACTCTCTCTAGGTAAAGAGGGTAAAAAGATGACAAGATGCTGACGTGGTGAACTATTAAACTGGTTTACAGGATTATGTTGAACAAGAATATCATCCTTATATTGTGGCAAGCATGATGTTCTGAAGGTTGCAGCAAGAGGCAGAGGAGTTAGCAATTGATCTGTTGTTTTTTATGGAAGATAGAGCCCTGCAGTTGACAAATGTTTTTTTTTTCTTCCTTTTCTTGTAAGAGAGTGTGCTCATTGTTAATTAATCAGCTAAAACTAACCACCAAAAACATGGTGGTTATTGCCATTAATAGGTAGTTATGAGCTGTATTGTTTATTGTATAGTCAACTCTTATAATAGCAAGTTACTCTTAATTTATTTACATATATTGGTAGTCTTGAGTACGAGGGTGAGTACTTAACTTACATACTTCTATGTATCTAACAACCTTAATCAGCTAAAACTAACCACAAAAACATGATCAAACCATCTCAACCATCCAAAATCCAAACATCAGTTTCAATGCCCATAGTATTTTCGAATGTAGTCAAGGAAGATCCCAGCAAGCACACCAGAAACAGACCCTACTTACTCAAAAGCAGTTTGAATTCTTGCAATAACAAATTTTGAGATTGCAATTTGCTTTCACAGAAAATTCCAATCACTTCTGCTTTTGCATCATTTCCTTATTCATTCATTTCTACCAAGAAAACCATGAAAGCTTGAGAGTTGTTTGTTTCTTCAGTCGAGAAAGTGGGAGAGCTCCTTGTCTCTTCCTTCATTCAGTCACTGTGTGATCAATTGATGGTTCCCGAGTTTTTGGACTTTGTACATGGAGCAGGACTTCAAGAAAACCTGGAAAAGTGGAGGAAAACACTGTCAACAATTCAGACAATGCTTGATGATGCGGAGGAGAAGTAACATACTGAGAGGGCTGTGAAAGAGTGGCTGAGTGATCTCAAAGACTTGGCTTACGATGTGGACGACATTGTGGATGAGCTCGCCATTGATGCATTGACGACTGGAAATCAAGTTCGCCCAAGTAAGGTACCGAATCTCACCCCAGCTGCTTGGTTTACTCCTTTTACTCAAAGTCATTTTAAGATCAATAGTAGGTTGGAGTCAAAGATAAAGGAGGTCACAAATCGATTCAATGATGTCGTGACTCAGAAAGATCAATTGAATTTGAAAGGAACTGCTGATGAGAGGTCATATAGTGTCAGAGGGATTTTGGCGCCAACTTCTGTAATGGCTGATAATCATGTTTATGGCAGGGAAGAAGATAAAATGGCTATATTGTTGGAAGAAAAATGTAGTGATACTGAAGTCACTGTGATTCCTATACTTGGTATGGGGAGTATAGGAAAGACAACTCTTGCCCAGCTTTTATTCAATGATGAAAAAGTGCAAAGCTCTTTTGATATGAAAGCATGGGCTTGTGTTTCTAAAGACTTTGATGCTGTTAGGATGACAAAAGCAGTTCTAAAATCAGTCACCTTTGCGAGCCGTGACGAAAATGATCTGTATTTGTTGCAAGTCAAACTCAAGGAGCAACTAAAAAGGAAGAAATTTCTAGTCGTTCTGGATGATCTATGGAATCAGAACTACCCAGACTGGACTATCTTACATGCTCCTTTTCAGGCGGGGGTTCCGGGAAGTAGGATTGTCATCACAACTCCAATCAAGAAGTTTCATCAATGACAGGTACCATTCCAACATACCATTTGCAAGTGTTGTCAAATGATGCTTGTTTGTCTATATTTGCCCAACATGCACTAGGAGCAAGCGACTTCAGTGCACATCCAAACCTTAAAGATATTGGTGAAAAAGTCGTTGAAAGGTGTAGAGGATTGGCAAAGACCCTTGGGGGCCTCTTACGCACTACATTGGACCTTGATGAGTGGGAATTTGTGTTAAAGAGCAAGATATGGGGTATACCAGAAGGGAAAAGTAGAATTGTTCCAGCACTTTTGTTGAGCTACCACCATCTATATGCCTTTACAATTAAAGAGGCGTTTTGCATATTGTTCAATATTCCCCAAGGACTATGAATTTGAGGAGGAGAAGCTGGTTCTGTTATGGATGGCAGAAGGTCTAATTCAGCCACCGGAAGGGGATAGGCAGATGGAA
Source organism: Carpinus fangiana (assembly GCA_006937295.1). NCBI lineage: Eukaryota > Viridiplantae > Streptophyta > Magnoliopsida > Fagales > Betulaceae > Carpinus > Carpinus fangiana. Next base: position 55,076 of record VIBQ01000147.1, read on the forward strand.
GATCTAGGTATTGAGTATTTTCGCAATTTGTTGTCAAGGTCCTTTTTTCCAACAATCAAGCACAGAGAAATCACGATTTGTGATGCATGACCGCATCAACGATTTGGCTCAATGGGTTGCAAGAGATATATGCTTTAGAATGGAGGATCGAATTGGGGGTAGTAATGGAAAGAGACTTCCTAAAAAGGCTCGACATCCATCTTATTTGGGTGGAAAATATGATAGCATTAGAAAGTTTGAGGCTTTTTTTGAACTCACATATCTATGTACCTTCCTGCCTCTTAAGCTTCTAAGTCCTGGGCAATGTTATTTGACTCAAAATGTCCCTCTTCAATTGTTGTCGAAATTACCATGTTTAAGAGTGCTCTCTTTCAATGGATATTATATAAGTGCGCTACCAGATTCAATTGGTGATTTGAAGCATCTACCATATCTTGACATTTCTTACACTCGAATTAGAGGCTTGCCTAAATCAACAACCACTCTTTTCAACTTACAAACATTGAAATTGAAGAATTGTTGTTATCTAAAGGAATTGCCTTCAAAGTTGGGGAACCTGGTCAACTTGGGCCACCTCAACATTCTAAATTCAAATAAAATGGAAGAAATGTCTCCACAAATAGATGAATTAACTTGTCTGCAGACATTGTCTAATCTAATTATAGGAAAAGGAAATTGCTTAGCGTTAAAAGTGCTAGGTGGAGGTTGGTCTTTGGGGGGGGATGAATGATGAGTTTAAGTTCCATTTAGTGGAGTGGGATAAGGTTTGTTCTCCCATTGACGAGGGTGGATTAGGGATTAGGAATATGAGACGGTTTAATCAAGCTTTATTGGGGAAGTGGCTTTGGCGGTTTGCTCATGAGGAGGGAGCTTGGTGGAGGTCGGTCTTGGTGGTCAAGTATGGGTCGGTTTGGGGGGGGATGGCGCTCGGGAGTCATTTCTGGCTCACACGGGGTGGGCTTGTGGAAATTTATTTGTATGGGGTGGCTAAATTTTAGGAAGTTCTTTAAGTATGATCCTGGAGATGCCTCTAAGATTCGCTTTTGGGATGATGTTTGGTGTGGGGATAGGGATCTCAAAGAATTTTTTCCAGATTTGTTCAGCATTGCTAGTTTTAAGGAGGCTTCTATTGTGGATAATGTGGAGCGTTCTAGTGGTTCCATTCAGTGGAATGTTCAATTCTCTCGGCTGATTCATGATTGGGAGGTGGAGGAGTTGGCCTCGTTTTACAATTGTCTATATGCTTGTAAGATGAGAGGGGAGGGGTTTGATAAGTTGTGGTGGGTGCCTTCTCGGAAGGGTTTTTTTGAGGTTAAGATCTTCTACAGAGCGCTATCGCCTCGTGGGTCTCTCTCTTTTCCATGGAAGAGCGTTTGGAGATCCAAGGCTCCTCCTAGAATGGCGTTTTTTATTTGGACGGCGGTGCGTAGTAAGATCCTTACGTTGGATAATCTTGGGAGGAGGGGTATGGTCGTGGTGAACAGATGTTGGTTATGCGAGTCGGATGGGGAGTCGGTTGATCATCTTCTTCTTCATTGTGCGGTTGCTAGTAGCTTGTGGTCTTCCTTCTTCGCTCGGTTTGGCCTGTGCTGGGTGATGCCTCGTTTCGTTAGTGAGTTATTTGCAAGTTGGTGGACAGGAGGTCGTACGAGTAGTGTTGTTGTTTGGAAGATGGTTCCTCATTGTATCATGTGGTGTATTTGGAGGGAGCGCAATAATAGATGTTTCGAGGACTCGCCGAGGTCTCAAGAGGAGCTCCTTCATTTTTTTCTCTTTACTTTGTACACCTGGACTACAGGCTGGCTTGCCCCTCGGGTCATAAGCTTTGTAGATTTTCTCTCCTTCTTCTCTATCTCTCCCTAGTCCCCCTTGTATACTCCATGTGTACTAAGGGTTGCGCCCCTTTGCGCCTTTGATATATTCTATTGACTTATCAAAAAAAAAAAGTGCTAGGTTCTTTGTTGCATCTTTGAGGGACACTCATCACCTCACAATTGGAGAATGCTATTGAACTAAGGGATGCTAAGTTAATTGAAAAGCTCAATCTTACTGCATTGTGCTTGGAATGGAGTGTCAATGTGGATGAGTCACAAGACAGAACAATCGAATTAGAGGTACTTAACATGCTGTAGCCAAACAATACTTTGAAAGTGCTCATTATCAAGCGCTATGGCAGTACAAAATTTCCAACTTCGTTAAAAGGTCATTCATTTCCTCATATGGTGCTCCTAAGGATCTCAAACTGTAAAAAGTGGACATCATTGCCATCAGTTGGCCAACTACCATCACTTAAACACCTTTTCATTGAAGGCATGGCTAGTGCGAAGAATGTTGGTGTTGAGTTTTTTGGGAAAGGTTCCTTACAACCTTTTAGATTGTTAGAGACTTTGAGTTTCGAGGATATGGAGGAATGGGAGAACTGGAGTCCTAATGGAGAGTTCCCGAACCTGCTTGAGCTTTCTATTGAAAACTGCCCCAAGTTGTTAGGGAAGTTACGTAACCACATTCCTTTACTCAAAAAGCTTTCGGTAGATGAATGTGAGCGATTGGTGGTTTCAATTTCAAACTTTCCCTAGCTCTACGAACTACAAATTGAGGGATCGAAAGGGATTGTCCGCAGAAGTAAGCTTGACTTCAGCTTACTAAACTTGAGTTCTCTTTCAACAATTTCAGAATTCACATGTCCAAGAGCATATTCTTGAAGGACTAACACATGTAGAAAATCTAGTTATTAAGAATTGTGAGGAGCTGACATCTTTGTGGTCAAGTGATGTGGGATTACTACAACCCCTCCCCTGTCTTTGTGTTCTAAGGTTTTATAACCATCCGAAACTAGTGTTTTTTTTAGTGGCAAAAGTAGTCAATGAGCAGCCACAACTGGGGTTGCCTTCCACACTGAGATAAGTTTATATATATAATTGCAATGGCATGGAATCTTTACCCAAGGCAATGATGTACAACAACATGTGTCTTGAACACATTTATATTTCTGGATGTGATACGCTGAAACACTTTGCAATTGGCCATCTACCTCCACTCTAAAGCGGCTACAGATATGGTCTTGCGAGATTGTGCTAATTTTGCAGGACAATGATGATAATGACAGTTGTAGTCGCAGCATATCTCTTCTTGAGTACTTGGGTATTTGGGATTGTCCATCTCTCAAATCCTTAACATCTAGCAGAGAATGCAATCCATCACTTACATCCCTCAGCATTAGAGATTGTGGAGAGTTGGAGTCAATAGCGAAGAGCTTCCATCACCACTCGGCTCTTGAATGCATTCAGATCTCTACTTGTAGAAACCTTAAATCCTTAACTACGGGCATACACGCCCTCAACCATTTAAATCTTCTTTATATTTGCGAATGTCCAAGTCTTGTTTACTTCGCAGACAGAGGGTTGCTCCGTGGCAACCTCAGAAAGCTGTGGATTTCGGATTGTGAGAAAATGCAGGCCCTACCCAATTGCATACAACATCACCTCTCTTCAAAAATTGCAGATTTGGAATGTCCAGACATTGCATCCTTTCCAGAAGGAAGTTTTCCCACCAGCCTAACATCACTTGAAATCTGGGATTGCAACATAGCTGAGGCCTTGCTTGAGTGGGGATTGCACATGCTTACCTCTCTTAAAGAGCTTGAAATTAATGGTGGATGTCCGTATATGGCTTCCTTTCCAGAGATGATATGGCCTGCCTCTCTAACCAGCCTCGTCATTAGAAACTTCCCGAATTTGAAATGCTTATCTTTCAAAGGCTTTCGAGACTTCGCCTATCTTCAAGCTCTGAGTATCAATGAATATGAAAATCTCACATCCTTTCCAGAGGAAGGCCTGCCTCCCTCACTCCAGCAACTTTATATCTCCAATTGTCCTTTGTTGAAAGAATGTTGAAAGAAAGATCAAGGACGAGAGGGGTCCAAGATAGCACACATCCCTCGTGTTGAAATTGATGATATATTCATCTATGACCCGGCCGAGGAGAATCAGTGAGAGGCTTCCGTTCTCCCATTTCATCCCAGTTTTATTTAGATGCAAGAGAAGTTTCAAGAAATATATCCAAAGGTTAATTTATTGCTCGTCAGTTCTTTAGCTTTTGCCAATTCTACAATTTCCATCGTGGGAGACTCGAGGCTTCCTCCTCAAAGTGGCAAAACTGCTTCCCAAGAAGAGGCTCGTCATTGAAGTAAGTAATTGAGGTTCTGCTATTTTTTTCACATGCATGGTTTGTAATCAAAGATCCTACAGAAATTTGCTTTTAATCTCTACAAGTTAAATGAATGATCAAGTAGAGTTTATGTTTGCCTAAGAAACATTTTGGGTGCTATGGAGCTTGGATTTGTATCGGTTGTATTGATTGTTAATTCTCATGTTGTTTGCTTGCCAGAGTCCTTGAGCAGAAATAACTGAAGCTGAAGATAATAAAAACTAATGGTGAAAAGAAATATAATTAAATAAACTGAACATACAATTAGTTAGAGCTGCTAGAACCAATCACATGAGGAACATTTTCTTTCAACCAATTAGTGGAGTAAAATTTCTCTTAGGAGAAGTGTTACACATTCCAAATTTTATTCTTAAAAGTTGATTCCTATATGATTTTTCATAATCTCATGAGAGTTGTTATTTTGGAAAATGTGTCACCAATTCATGGGAGGATGACAAATCATTTGGGAACTAATGTTTAGAACAAAAATTTGGGATGTTTAGCATTTCTCCTAAAGTATATTATGAGATTTTATTTCATAGATTTGGTAATAATTGATTGTAATCTCCTATAATGAGACTTGATTTCTCCTATAAATAGGAGTCTTTTGCATTGCAAATCAAGTGAATAAGAGCAAAATGTAGCCTTTAAGAATTTAGTCTTAAAATAATATTTTAATTATTTAATTATTTATTTTTTTAATATAAAATAATATGTTATTCTTATTTTTAACTAGTGGGATAGGTGTCCCATTTGTAACTGTAAGATTTCTAAGGAAAAATCTTAACCATGAATTGGACATTCTCCCGTCCAAAATTGACCGGAAATGATCATGTTCCGCTGGAGCCTTAGGCAGATTAGGTGGCCACCTAAGGCCCCCAATTTAATAAGACCCCTAATTAATAAATGGAAAATGCTAATGAAGATGTTTTCCATATAAAAATATTTAAGGTCATAATTACAGTCAATATTTTTTCATTAAAGCCCCAAATTATGGTAAATAAGTAACTAAGAAAGACATTAATATTGTTTGATTCTCTTAAAATCTCCCGCATTCCATTCTTAAAACAAGTACTAAAATAATTGATAGCATTAAATAAGGAAATCAAATAAAAAATTAATATCAAAGTCATTCTTAAATAAATTCTCATATTGAATGTAGAGATATTTGGATCATGATGGCTAATTAGCAATAAATTATGATCTCAAGTCCCAACTGGCAATTGGATAGTCATTGCATGAGATGTGTTTTTTTTTTCCTTCTCTCTCTAATGTGAGACATAAGTGGACAAGGATCCTCTCTAGTCCAAAATGGACCGGAGAGCATCTAGTTGATGGCTAGGATTTCTCTTTAGAAATCCTAAGGCCATCAACTTGCCACATGGCGCATTAAAAAAATAATAATATTTTTTTATTTTACTTTTAAAAATAAATATATATATATNTGTTTACAAGCACATGGTAGAATGAGTATACTCTCTTATAATAATAAAAAAATTTAAAAAAAAAAAAAGAAAAAAAGAGAAATGCTAGGGGTATTAACTTTTTTACTAACAAAGGTTTATTAAATTGATGTGTAGCTCATTTATTAGAGAAAAGCATAACATTAATTAAGAGAAATATAACAAGTACTAATAAAGTTGCTCTCGTTTGATAAGCTCCTATTAGTAAATCTTTTATTACTCCTAGTATTTATATGCATCTCACGTTCCTCTCTTCCTGCTTTTAAAGTTGCAGCACAAACTTGGTTTCTTCTTATCTCACTAATCTTCCCACTTATTCAACTAAAGTTGCTACCACTTTCAACGAGTGGAAGAATAAAGAGTAAAGATGCATGATGAATCAGAATCATAATGGTCTGAGGGGGCCACCATTAAGACTTGCGAAAAGCAAGTCACCTGCTCCACTGGTTATAGTAAAAGCAAGTAAAAGCAGAATCATAATAGTAAAAGCAAGTCACCATAATCATCTCACCTTCAGATTATGCAATGTAAATCACAGATTGTGTATGTAATGTAGAAAAGAAAAGCATTTGTTATTGACCAGTGTTGTGCATATTAACTCGGACTTTGATTTTATTTCTTTCTGTATTCAGATTTATTATTTTGGTAAAAAGTAATTGTACAAATCACATCTCCTCCTCCAAAGAATACTTAGCAGAGTGGGAAGACAAGTCGAATGACAGTGTTAGCTCCAAATAATATCACACGTAACCGAAAATGGAAGATGATGCATGACCAGTACAGAAGCTTAACTACCAACTACCAGTTCATCACAGAAATGCCGTGGTTGCTGATTTGTCAAGAGTTGGAGTTCTACTCTGTTTTGGCCATGCACAGGGGATTGATTTCAAGAAGGAGATTAAGTTGAGGTCCGCTGTACGATTTCGAATGTTATAAAAGGCTTTGACTTTTTTTATTGGACACCAATTAGTTTTCTGATGAGATGATTAAAGCCTCAATTCATCAAATGGTATCAAAGCTAGACATTGTTGCTCTGCTCTCGTATACGACTTTTAAAATGTGTCTTGCTGGGTGCGATTTCAAACACCAATTAGTTTACTCAGTCCATCTTTGTTTTTCTTGAGGAAAAGATTTGGTAGCAACAGAGTATGATGATCCTCCGAGACGAGTGGTATCAATTTCCTTCCTTCCTACCAATAACACCATGAAAGAGTTCATTGTTACGAAATTGGTAAAGAGAGAGAGCTTTGGATTCTTCCGTTTGTTACTTGAATCAATGTGGCCAATTATGGTGGACTCCCACTCCGTGATTTAGTAGGGACCCAAGAAAAAGCAAAAGAGAAAGCTAACACTTCGCATTATTTGATAAAGGAGAGAGAAGACTTGTACAAAGAAGTCCTTTTATTTTAAAGCATTTCTGGCAATTTATTTTCATTAAAAGGAATGAGAACTAATATTTTAAAGTAAGTAGAGAATAAAATAAAGAATATATTGAAGTATATGAAAGAAAAACTAATAACTAAAATAAAGAATTACTTTTTCACTACGTATCTTAACTACAATTAACGAAGAGGCACAGTTTATTTAATCATATGTAAAACTCATTCTCTTTTTCTTGTTCATATCCTATAAGAATTAGGATCTTAATGAAATGGAGAAGATTCAGTTACTTCTATTTGAAAGTTATTTTAGTCTTAAAAATGTGAAAGAATAAAAATGTCCTTTGTTGGGTCACGGATCAACTTTACAGAACCGGCCCAACAGTTTACCCGGCCCAATGGAAGCCCACTTCATTAGAGCCCAAGAGCGTCTCAGGCCTCGAGAACCCGAGAGCGCCTCGAGCCTCGAATATCCGAGAATACCTAAGGCCTCGAGCATCCGAGAACGTCTCAGGCCTCGAGCATCCGAGAACGTCTCAGGCCTCGATCATCCGAGAACGTCTCAGGCCTTGATCATCCGAAGCCTTCAATACTTTCGAGCCCAAGGCCTCCGAAGCCCTGAAAGTTAGGGATCAGGAAATTGAATTCATAAGACCCGATCTTATCCATCTAATTCAAATGCCAAGCACCTGGAATCACGGAATCAGATACATTATCTGCGAGAATTCGAAATTTAAAAATGCCATAACAACCAAATCCTATCTTGATCTCATCAGATCGTGATACGGATAACTACTCAAATCCCTGATAACAAACTGCCTTACAGAAAATCAAGGAAGAGTCAGTCACTAGTTACGAGACTATCACTCCATGCCTATATAATGCAAGTCACCTCCCTACATTCTGATAACGCAACTCTAGCACACTTTATGCTTTTGTTGTTTTCTAATCACTCTCAAGAAAAATACTGACTTAGGCATCAGAGTAGCCCCGTCGGCTCACCCCCAGTCTCTCTTCGATCCTATTGTTTATTTACTGTGCAGGTCAGTTCACACTCGGAGCATTAGAACCAGGAATCCAGCAAGCGTGCCACATCACCAGTCAAAAACTGTGCATCAACAGTTTGGCGCCGTCTGTGGGAAGGTTACATTCTTCAATCACTTCTTATTCATACAAAATCCAACATGGTGAATACACGCTCTTCACACCCGCCACAGCCTCGTCCGTTGCAACTGCCCCCTAGCACTCCGGGGGCATCCAACAGTCCAGAATTGGCAGAATTTTTGAGGAACATGGCGGAATCAATGGAAGTTCTCAGGAAGCAAAACAAGGAGCTCAACACTCGACTCACATTGGCTGAGGCACAGAGTAGCCAGAAGGAAAAGGAGCGCAAAGAGCATCGTGAGAAGGAAAGGCGTGATAGAATTCGCAGGGAAAAGCGACCTGTTAATCCTCACCAAGAGGATAATGGGAGCACAGTTCAAGGGGATTGTCGAACGATCCAAGACGAGGAACACCACAACAAGTCTCGACGAGTGGAAACCGAGAATGGTGGATCACGCCGGGAAAGATCTCGGCGCGAGAAGTCTCATGATGAAGGATCTCGTCGAGATAGGCGTGAAGGAGAGAAGTCTCATCGATCAAGACGACACCATGACAAGTCTCATCATGACGAGACTTGGCACAGCCTCCACGAGACGAAGATGAAGGATCTGGAGGACAAGAATGCTCGGATTCTTCGCCGAATTGATGGGGAGGATCCACATCTCACGGCATGGGACATGCTGGAGGACTAGAGCCTCCCATTCACTGAGTGGGTTAAAACGTATCCTATGCCTAACAAATTCAAAATGCCTCGGATAGAGAAGTATGATGGAAGCAGAGATCCTTAGGCTCACTTGGAAGCATTCCGAGAACACCTCATCTTGCATGGCACTCCCGACGAGATAGCATGCAGAGCTTTCTCCCTAACCCTGAAAGGAGTAGCGAAAGATTGGTTCACTGAACTCCCCTCGAAGTCGGTGGGCACCTTCAAGGAACTAGGACGCTTGTTCCTGACACAATTTCTTGCAACGCGGAAAAGGAAGAAGAGCGTCACTTGCTTGTTAACTCTCCGCCAAGGACGAGAGGAATCCCTGAAAGATTTCATGCTTCGTTTTAACAAAGAGAAGCTCGAAGTGGATAGCCCAGACGATAAGACAATGCTTAACGCCCTAATGCTGGGTGTAAAAGCCGAAGGGCCGTTAATGGCAGAAATTGGGAGGAAGAATACCCAAAAGGTTACCCTCCCCCAATTCATGAAGTTGATCGAGGAGTTCATTCACCAGGAAGAATTAGTGGGAACTCTCCTTAAAGCTCAAACACTGGAAGAGCAGTCCAAGCAAGAAGGCAAAAAGCCCTCAGCGGCACCCAAGCCAAAGGAAGAAAAGAATTCCCGGAAGGGGGAAAAGAAGTCGGGACCTCTTTTTGTAAAAAGCGAGCCTCGAAAGACAGAACGCCCAAAGTTCCAAACAGAAACCTTCACCCCTTTAAACGACAGCTTCACCGAAGTGTTCATGTCCATAAAGGGGGATCCAGCATTCAGGTGGCCACCGAAGATGAGAGCAGAACCCTTCAGGCGAAATCCAAATAAGTTTTATGAATACCATGAGGATCATGGGCATTCGACAGAAGATTGCATGTCTCTTCTTCAGGAAATCGAGACCTTTCTGTGAAACAGGAAACTGGTCAGATTCCTTACGCAGAAACGGGTTCAAGAAGCAAATCAACAAGGACTCCAGCCAGTAGAAGGCAATCGAGAAGGCCTCAGACATGCTGGACAGAGGCGACAAAACCAGAATCCAAGAGAGGATCGGTATAATCGAGAAAAGGAGCAGAGGCCTCTCCAGAATCAGGAAGTAGTCCGAGAGATCCATACCATCTCGGGCAGAATTACCGGTGGTAGGGAGTCTAACTCAGCTAGGAAGGCGTACGTGAGAAGTATGCATGGCGAGGTATTTTCCCTACACCGACCCACGAAGGTAGCCAAAATGGATTCTGTGGTGTTATCTTTTTCGGAGGAGGATGCTCGCGGGGTTGTAACGCCCCATGATGACACTTTAGTGGTAACCTTGACAGTTGCTAACCACGAAATCCATTGAATTCTGGTCGATAACGGGAGCTCTGCTGATATTCTGAATTGGCCAGCTTTCCAACAGATGGGAATTGGTCGCGACAGGATCAAACCGTTCAGGTCTCCGCTAGTTGGATTTGGCGGGGAGGTAGTATACCCCATAGGGATCATTCCCTTACCGGTAACAGTAGGAACATCATCGAGGCTGTCCACAGTGATGGTGGATTTCTTGGTGATCGACCGACCCTTCGCCTACAATGCAATCGTGGGTCAACCAACATTAAATAAGTTGAAGGCTGCTACCTCGACTTACCACCTTATGATGAAGTCCCAGCAGAGGAAGGGGTTGGAGTAGTACGGGGCGATCAACTCGCAGCTCGGAAGTGTTACAACATTTTCATGAAGAAGGTCTCGGGCTCAACCACGTTCACTGTGGCCTCGGATAGCCTCGGTGTCCGAGGCCAAGGGAGAACCAGCGGAGCCGCTCAAGGAAGTGTCGGTAGGAGAAGGAAGAGTCCTACAGATAGGAACGTGTCTTTCCCAAAAAGCTCGAGAAGGCCTCGCCAATTTCCTCCAAATAAATTTAGAGGTATTCGCTTGGTCACATGAAGACATGATAGGGATTAGCCCTGAGGAGATCATCCATATTTTAAATGTGGATCCTGACATGAAGCCAGTAAAGTAGAAGATAAGGAAGTTCGCACCCGAAAGGGTCGAGGCCGTAGCCGTGGAAGTAGAGAAGCTCCTAAAGGCGCAGTTCATCCAGGAGGTCTATTATCCCGATTGGTTGGCCAATGTAGTCCTGGTGAAAAAATCCAACAGAAAATGGAGGATGTGCGTAGACTTCACCGACCTTAACAAAGCCTGTCCCAAAGACAGCTTCCCTCTCCCACGCATCGACGCGCTGGTTGACTCTACCTCAGGGTATGAGTTACTCAGTTTTATGGATGCCTTTTTTGGCTACAATCAGATTCTCATGCACCCAGAAGATCAAGAAAAGACTGCGTTCATCACTGATCGAGGCCTTTATTGCTATAAGGTCATGCCTTTCAGTTTAAAGAACGTAGGCTCCACGTACCAGAGGCTTGTGAACAAGATGTTCCAAGCTCAAATTGGAAGGAACATGGAGGTATACGTGGACGACATGCTGGTGAAAAGCATGGAGTCGGTCAGCCACATCCACGGCCTCCAAGAGGCGTTCGAGACACTAAAGGCGTACAGAATGAAGTTGAATCCTGCAAAGTGTGCATTCGGGGTATCCTCCTGGAAGTTCCTAGGCTACATGGTCTCAAGCAGAGGAATCGAGGCCAACCCCGAGAAAATCCAAGCCATACTAGAAATGCAAACCCCTAAGACTACGAAACAACTCCAACAGTTGACTAGAAGGCTAGCGGCCCTAAACCGGTTTATTTCTCGATCCATTGACAAGTGTCTTTCTTTCTTCAGGATCTTAAGGAAGGCCTTTGAGTGGTCTAGTGAATGCGAGGAAGCCTTTTCTCAGCTGAAAACATATCTGACGAGCTCTCCTCTGCTGAGTCGGACGATCCCAGGCGAGGTATTATACCTATACTTGGCTGTCTCTCCCACAGCAATCAGTGTAGCCCTGATCAGAGAAGATGAAGGGATATAGAAACCTGTATACTTCGTGAGCAAGGTGCTACACGGCACGGAGGAGAGATACCCTCAAATCGAGAAGCTAGCATTCGCTCTCATCATGGCCTCGAGGAAACTCCGGCCATACTTTCAATCTCACACCATCCGAGTCCTCACAGAATACCCGCTCAGAACGGTAATGCAAAAGCTGGATCTATTAGGAAGGCTAGCAAACTGGGCCATTGAATTAGGACAGTTTAACCTCGAGTTCATCCCAAGGAATGTGATCAAAGGCCAGGCCCTCGCGGATTTTCTGGCTGAATTCACAAACCTACCAGAAGTAGAAGACCCAGAGATGGAAGGGAAGTGGATCATCTACTTGGACAGCTCATCGGAGCCGGGATAGTGCTCATCACTCCGGAGGGGGAAGAATTGAATGGATCCTTGAGATTGGAGTTCAGAACCACCAACAATGAAGCCGAATATGAAGCTGTCATAGCAAGCCTCGGACTGGCCCTCGAACTCGGAGCTGAATCCGTGGAAGTGCGGAGCAACTCCCAAGTCATTGTGGGCCATATCCGAGGAGAATTTGAAGCAAAATGGGAAAAGATGAAGAAGTATCTGGCGAAGGTAGAAGGCATGCAAGTTTCTTTCCAAAAGTTTAACATCACCAAGATCCCCCGCGTGGATAACGAGAAGGCATATCGCTTGGCCCGAATGGCCTCTGCAGAGTACACTGAAACTGAGGAAAACGTCGAGAACATCAAGAGCCTAAGGCAATCCTCGATATCCGATGAGGCCTCGGTTGTAACATCAATCGAGGAGGCCTCGGATTGGAGGAAGCCAATTATCGACTACTTACAGAAAGGAAGTCTACCATCCGAGAAGAGGTCGGCCATGCAGTTGAGGATGAGGGCTGGAAGGTTTACAATGGTTAACAAAATGCTCTACAAGAGAGGGTTCACACTGCCTCTCCTAAAATGTGTTTCTCCCAATGAAGGAAACTATATCCTTTGAGAAATTCATGAAGGAATATGCAAAAATCATTCAGGAGCACGAGTGCTAGCACACAAGGCGGTAAGAGCAGGGTTCTATTGGCCTAAAATGAGCAAAAACTCAACAGAAATTGTTCGAGATTGTGACAAGTGCCAAAGATTTGCTAACATCACCAAGCAGCCCCTGGAAGAGTTGAGTTCATTTTAGGAGAGGGTTCACACTGCCTCTCCTAAAATGTGTTTCTCCCAAGGAAGGAAACTATATCCTCTGAGAAATTCATGAAGGAATATGCGAAAATCATTCAGAAGCACGAGTGCTAGCACACAAGGCGGTAAGAGCAGGGTTCTATTGGCCTAAAATGAGCAAAAACTCAATAGAAATTGTCCGAGATTGTGACAAGTGCCAAAGATTTGCTAACATCACCAAGCAGCCCCTGGACGAGTTGAGTTCAATTTCTTCTCCTTGGCCCTTCTCACAATGGGGGTCGATATAGTGGGACCACTGCCCCGAGGAAAGGGGGTGTTCGATTTGCAGTGGTGGCAGTGGACTATTTCACTAAATGGGTAGAAGTCGAGCCCCTAGTAAACATAACGGCCAAAAGTATCAAACGATTTCTATGGAAGAATGTAGTCTGCCACTACGGTGTGCCTCATGCATTTTTCACTGACAACGAAAAATAGTTAGACTGCGAACCATTCCGGAGGTGGTGTGCCGAACTTCACATAAGAAATTACTTCTCATCCCCGAGGCATCCTCAAGCAAACAGGCAAGTAGAGGCTACCAACAAATCTATTTTCAAACTTTTTTGAAAAAAAGTTGGATAGCAGGAAAGGAGATTGGGCAGACGACCTCCCGAAAGTCCTATGGGCTTATCAAACTACAAGAAAGACTCTTACAGAAGAAACCTCTTATGCTCTGGCATTCGGAACTGAAGCAATCATTCCAACAGAGCTAGGGTCGAGAAGCCTCAGGGTAGAATTATACAAAGCCGAGACCAACGATGAAGGACTCAAACTTTATTTGGACTTGCTACAGGAGAAGCGGGATCACGCTCAGATCACTATGTCTGCTTACCAGGAAAGGATGGCAAGGTATTTTAACAGGAAGGTGAAGCTTCGGAACTTCAAGATTGGAGATCTGGTTTTGCGCAAGGTTACCTTCGCCACCAGAGACTCATCTGAGGGAAAGCTGGCTTCAAACTGGGAAGGCCCCTACAAGGTGATCGACTGCTAGAGGCTGAGAGTATACTATCTGGAAGATCTAGCAAGAAAAGTTCTTCCGAGGCCATGGAACGCGAAACATCTAAAAAGATATTTTTCTTAAAATGTATTTTCTTCTTTTTGACTAATCATTGCTTTGTCATTTCAAGTATGATTTATGTTCAATAAGAGAACTCTCGGAGTTTGTCTTCACGAATGAAGGAAACTAAATGAAACTAATCTTAAGTGCTCGGACAAATCAGTTCGAGACTTGATCTCCATCACCAATTGATCCGAGACCAAACACTTAACGGGAATACACGCGTCTTAAGTTGTCGGACAGATCAACCAAGCCCAACCTGGTCTTCATCAGGCAGTATGATCCGAGATCCAACACTTAAGCACGAATACGTGTAATAGGCGCCTAGATTGACCAATCAGAGACCTGATCTTCATCAGGCCGATTAAGTCCGAAGTCTAGCACCTAAATGGAACATGCATCTTAAGTAATCGAGCAGGCCAACTGTCCACCTGGTCTTCATCAGGCAAGCTGGCCCAAAATCGGTGCTTAATAAGGACACGCTCATGCTAGATAGGTCATCCTTTGACCTGGTTTTCACCAGGCAGGCTTGATCGAAACTAAGCGGGAAAAACTCGAGAAGTATGGAAGTAATTTTCAAATGTTGGATGCCTCGAGACCTTATCGAGTATTCGAGACCATGTTCTCGGACATAACTCTACTCGGAATTGAGACCCAACACTTGAAATAATTTCCAAACGTTGGATGTCTCGAGACCTTATCGAGTATCCGAGACCACGTTCTCGAACATAACTCTATTCGGAATCGAGACCCAACACTTGAAATAATTTCCAAACGTTGGATGTCTCGAGACCTTATCGAGTATCCGAGACCACGTTCTCGGACATAACTTTATTCGAAATCGAGACCCAACACTTGAAATAATTTCCAAACGTTGGATGTCTCGAGACCTTATCGAGTATCCGAGACCACGTTCTCGGACATAACTCTATTCGGAATCGAGACCCAACACTTGAAATAATCTCCAAGCATTGGACGCCTCGAGACCCTGTCAAACATCCGAAGCCCCCGAGACACCCTCGAAATTAAGATGCAACATTTAGAAAAATTTCTAAGTATTGAGAAAAGACCATTCACATTTTACAATTATAATAACACTGCAAAATTTAGAAGAAAGATATTCATTAAAGATCGTTACTTTATTAATGAATGTCTGTACAAGAAAAAACAAATCGTGGGACTGTACAAAGAAATTATGTATACACATTATCTACTGATCCCCCTGGGGAGTGACAGGGGGTCTTGTTCGACAGAAGAAGCCTCGGCATTCTCAGATGCCTCCCTAGCTTCACCGCCCTCCTTAGCAGCCTCGGGCCCAGGGGCAGGCGGTTGATAGTCAAACTCAGCTATCCCAGCAGTGTCGGGCATCTCTTCTCTTCCCAAGGAGACTAGACGAAGCATGACCTCGGTGGTGCAGGGAATGTTCTCAATATTTACAAAGTTAAGATCCACTCTCTAAGTTGGGTCCCTCCACCAAGTCCTGAATGTCTCGAATCCAAGATAGATTCCGTCGGCCCAAGCGGCATCCCTAATCCTCGAAGCGAAGGACAGCTGATGCAGATAGTCGGCTACCTTCGCTTGAGCCTTCTTCAGACCGAGCCTCAGCTTCTTGTGCTTGTCAGAGAAGTGTTTGTACCTCTCCTCGACGATGAGCTTGCCCTCTGAGACCCTCTCAACCAAGGAGCGACTCTCCTACAGCTGTTCGAGAATCTCGGCATGCTTCTCCTCAAGCTGCCCCAACTCCTCTTTGAGAATGGAGTGGTCCTCCTGGAGCTCCGCATGCTCCGCCTGCAGGGCAGCATGGTTTTCTTGGAGAATCGAATGCCTAACTCACATGCCCTCAAACTCCTCGGACATTGTGGCAAGCTCGACCTTGGCCCGATCCCTGGCCATGGAGGCCTCGGAAGCCTCGCACTCCATTATCTTCGAATGCTCCCTGAGAACTCGAAGATCATCTTCGTGCTTGGCAACCACCGCCTTAAGCCTGGCGTTCTCCTCTTCAACCTCCGCCAGCTTCCTCCTCAGGTCCTCTGTCCCGTCGTCAGTAGCCGAGACCTTCCTGAAGTAGCAGTACAGGATGGTCGACCTAAGGAAGGCCTACGAGTGATGAACACGGTGTTAGACCTAAACAAGCAACACAAATAAAGTACCATGTGACGAAGTACTTACCAAGAATTGCATGGTCAGCATCTCCTCTGCCATGCCTCGAGCCGAGACATCACGCCCCTTTAGCTGGAGGTTCTCGTGGTCAACCATGTCCACCACAGCCTTGAAGGGATTTCCCTTTAAATCTGCTCCCATCTTGGCCAGCTTCCCTCTGAACGTCCAGTTGGCCCCTTCCGACTGGACCTCGGTCGTGCTCTCGAAAGACACAGAAGCCTCAGGCACCCTTAAAGCTCGAGGCCTCTTCAGAGTAAAGGCCTCCTTTGCCTCGTCGAGACTCGGGCACCGAGTTCTCTTCAGAGTCAGAGCTCGAGAAGAAGTCCCTTGCTCAGGGATTGGAGACAATGGCATATTGGGGGTCCGTGCGGCGACCACCTTAGAAGGCCCCATATTATCATCCGTCATCCCGACGGAGTCATCGGATTCCACCTCTATATCCTCCAGGATATGCTGGATGTTCGAACCCAGGAGGTGGTTTGGCCCAGAAGGAATTGGCCCGGAAGGAATTGGCCCCTCCGGTGCTTGTAAAGGCTCCTCAGCCTGTCCCACTATGTTCACTGGGATAGCGAGGATAGGCTTATTGGCCAAGAATGTAGCTACCTCTTTTACTCGAGGCACAGAAGGAGGAGGCACTCGACTCCTTTGAGCTGCTAAAAAGCCCGCCACATTCTTTGTCTGGGCGGTTGGAACGACAGTCTCGGTCGCAGGAGCTGCAGGCTCAACCACTGGGGCTACTAATTCAGCCCCACCTCTCAGCTTCCTCTTTCTGACGAGGGGTGCCTCGATCACTTCGATGTTCGACTCCTCGACAAGGACCTCAGCAGTAGGGTTTGGCCCCAGGATGACTTCGACAGGCTCCTCTCCCTCTAATTCGTCCTCCTCATCAGCCAGCCTTAAGGCTCTGGCCACCTTAGGAGGGTCCCTGACCTTCCTCTTCTCCGCCACCGGACTCTTCTTGAACGGTGGCGAGATTGGTAGGGTTGGTGGAGTGGGGGGTCTCAGCTCCCGTATCTGGAATAGCCCACCAGTTTGGATGGGGTAGACGACTTTTTTAGGCTTCTCGGGCTCGATCAATACACCCTTGCCCTTGTCGACTCTCTTACCTTTGCCCTTCTCGGCATCTTAGGTTGGGTCTTTTCAGGGAGTAGAGCTCCGGGTATTCACCGCTAGAGGGCTCCGGTTGGCAGGACCCCAGAGGTACTCATCCCTCAGTGCCACCGCCACATGTCCAACGGACGGGTAGACCATTTCCATGAGCCTTGGGACCGTGCCGAGCACTGCATAGTTTAAGCAGGACACGTGCTTTCGAGTCCACTGGAGGACTTCGTTAACCTGAGCCACTTCATTTGATGTCAGGCGAGGTTCTTGAGAACCCTTCTTGGAAAGCACGTTCACTTCTCGAGGAACTCTAATTTCAGTAGCCTTCTCTGTAGGGGCAAACTCCCACTGCCCCGAGGCGAAGAAGTACTTATTCTTCCATCGTCGATTGCTGGAGTACTTGGTCTCCAAGATTATCAGTTTACCCTTTCGGGTCTGAATGTTGTAGACTCTGCCCCCTAGGTTCTTGTGAATGCGATGTAGGAAAAGAAACTCCTTTACAGTTAGCTAGCGCTCCTTACCCAATGCGAGAGGCCACAACACCATGCAACCAAAAAGGTACCTCCACGCGTTAGGAGCAAGCTGGTGGGGAGCCAAGTCTAGATAGTTGAGCAGCTCTCGAACCATGGGAAGGAATGGGAGATGAAAGCCTGCTCGAAACATTGCCTCATACACACAGACCTCATGGCGATCTGAATGTACGATGGCGCCATCATTCTTGTCATCAAACCGTAGTGAGATATACGGTGGGATGAAGCACTCCCTTTAGATCCGACGTTCGTCAGCCCTTGATAGTCTGCCTTCCCATATGGCAGGGTAGGAGTCACCGAGTTCGTCAGAATCCTCACCGCCTCTTGGCATTTTTGTTGAAAAGTGTTTGCAAAGGAAGAAGAAAACAAGGAGAATAAGAACAAAGGGCTCAGAAGAAACACAAGAGCTGTAGAAAAAGAAAATAAACGATGAAAACTCAAGAGTATAGAATTTATAGGTAAAGCAGAGAAGATGAGATGTTGGCGCGGTTTAAGAGGAGGCAACGAAGAGACGTACCTCGAATCCCTAAAAAAATGCTTCGAATCCTCGATGGCTAGTCAATTATAATGACTGACAACTGATAGCCGCTCCAGCGACCACTCCTAGATTGACACGCGGCGTAGCCTCAAGAAACTGAATCGCTGCATTAAATGCTCGGCACCTCCTCAAGCCTAAGCGTCTCGAGCTAGTCACCTCCCTACATTCTGGTAACGCAACTCTAGCACACTTTATGCTTTTGTTGTTTTCTAATACTCTCAAGAAAATACTAACTTAGGCATCGGAGTGGCCCCGCCGGCTCACCCCCGGTCTCTCTTCGATCCTATTGTTTCTTTACTGTGTAGGTCAGTTCACACTCGGAGCATTAGAACCAGGAGTCCAGCAAGCGTGCCACGTCACCAGTCGAAAACTGTGCATCAACATCCTTTAAATATAAAAAATTGGATGCTATCATTCATTTGAACGTAAGAGGATGGATTCCATCTGATATTATTAAAAAGTAGTGAGAGAGGTATTGATGAGACAGAGAGCGGTGGTGATAGACTTTATTGGATTGTGAAAATCTTTTTCTTTCCTTTGTTTCTTTGTCTTTCTGTTTTTTTCTTGGTAAAGGGACGCAGCTTTGGATTCTATTGGTTGGCCAACTATGGTGGACTCCCACTCCAGGAAATGTGAGAAATCAAAGAAAAAGCAAAAGAGAAAGCTCTCACTTTATTCCATTGTGGACGACTCCGGCCACTCAATGATTTAGGCTCCGTTTACTTCGACGTAAAATAATTTGTAGAAAATAATTTCCATATTTTATAATGTTTACTCCGACGTAAAATAGGGGTTAAACATAAAATAATTTCGATTTGACCAGAAATACTTTACATTTTTAGGAAAATAGTTTACAGTTTTTAATTTCGTAAACCGTTTTTCCCAGCTCTACCCAACGCTTTTTGACTAGAAACCCCCCGACGAACTCCACTCTTCAGACCTTCACACACAGGAGCTTCACTCCTTCACCTTCACGCTCAACACGCACAGGCTGCTCAGCTCGTCTCTCTCTCGGCCAAGCTTCACTCTTCAAACCCAACACAGGTACTCTATCTCTCTCTTTTTTTGTTGAATCGTATGTATGGAGCGATTCAAATCTACGAATTTCTATTGGTAATTTTCGTTTGATTTTGGTTTCTTTCCTTATTATTAATAGTTGGGGCGGATTGGGTTTAGGGTCTAGGGTGTGGATTTTGGAAAATGAGAACTTCTGGGGTTGTTTTAGTGTTTAATTTTGGGGGTTTTTGTTTCCTTTTGATTTTCTAGTTATGTGATGGCCGATTGGGGTGGATTTTTGGTGGATGATGTTTTGGCTCTTTGCTTGGTAAAATCCAACCAATATAAAGGAAAGGGAAATATTAGGGGTTCTCCCCATAATGTTCTCCTGAGTTCTCCCAGACTTAAGTAAAATATAATTTAAGAAAAAATAAAATTGTAGTGGCTTCCACCACTGTGGATGCCTTCTGCACATCGTAAATGCTCTAACATCCTAGGAATATATATTACTTTGTAGGAAGGGAAATGTTTGACTTGAACAGAATGTATGTCAAAGGAAATTGATTGTCTTTGAAACCACTCTAGACTTTTTTCTAACAACTGGCTGGCCCTTCTAAAAATACCCATTTAATATATATCTTCTGAATCTCTTCTGTCTAAACTTGCCAAGTTAATCTCCGTCACCTAATTGACCAAACATTTTCTCGCACCTATATAAGTAGCCACAAAGGGTAGCTTTGTTCAGCACAAGAACACACTCAAGCAGCAGCTTTTAGGTTCTCCCCAATTATACTTTCACGAAGAGAGAGAGAGAGAGGAAAATGGGTGTTTTTCTTCCTTCATAATCCCCCGGCCAGGATTATGAACATCCAAAGGGATAGTCATATGAGAAGAAATGAGGTTGTCCATGGGGGTCCTTTTCTCCATCCAAACGCTTTGCTTCAGCAGGTGTGAGAGGCCCTGGATGCTTTCACTGCAGTAAATAATAAAGTCCCGGCAGCCAACATCAATTTTGCAGAAACTAATGGGGATCGTGGTGGGTGTAGCCTGTAAGGTGGCACTAGTCACTGTCCATCTCAAACCATTAGGACCATTGGGGAGAAGTTGATGTGTAGCTGGTTGGGACTGATGGGTTTTATCTGGAGTGTATTACGAGCTTTTATTGATGGAGTTTTTTATACTCCTTTCTTGATTATTAATAAGAAGATGGCAAGTTTTCTTTTTTAAAAAAAAGGGATAGTCATATGCTTTTTTGGTCATACCCTGCAATAACTTGTCTGATTTGTGACTCTGTGATTGTACTCTGTAGTTCCACTTTGGAACTGTGATAATACTTTACGTTGTTGTTGAGGATTGGCAGAGGTTTTTGCAGATAACATGTTGCCAACTTTATTCTTTATTTTTTGCTCTGTATTTAATAAGTGTTTATCTCAAAGGATACTTCAATGCAAACAAGTTAAGGTGATATAATTTGGTAGAATTATACTTCATTCACTTTAATTTTTTTAGGCTCATCAATCTATCTCTCTATATATCATGTATTTTTTCCTTTTTTTTTTCTCCATGACATGTTCATTTATTTCTTTGGTTATTTTTTTTTTTTTTTTGTATTGGGTTTACAATAGATTTTGTAGTTATGCAGTAAATCATATTATTAACGTACACTTTGCAATATTTGAATGTGAATTGTTGAAGTGTAAAAGTGCAATGGCATATTTGCGGATAAAACATAGAGAGAACTTTCTGTAGGAAGCGTGGTTAAAGTTTTTAAGAACCAATATTTTCCGAGTGATCTCCTCTTACTATCTTCCAGCTATGAGAGAGACCATGAACCTTGATGGAGAAACTAATCTCAAAGTAAAAAGGTGCTTAGAAGCCACACTTTGCTTGAATGAGGATGAAGAATTCGGAAAATTCAAAGGCACCATCTGTTGTGAGGATCCAAACCCAAATCTTTATACTTATGTAGGAAATTTAGAGTTCAAAAATGAATCAGTTGGGAGATGATGATAAATTCTCCAATCCCTCAAAGCCTCAGGTTTCTGGTTTCCTTCAATTTGTAAGAGCATTGATTTTGTATGGCTACTTGATCCCCATTTCTCTTTATTTTTCCATTGAAGTGGTGAAAGTTTTACAAGCAATGCTGATTAACAAGGACACTGAAATGTATGATGAAGAAACATGTATGTCAAATGAAAGAAGCAAGATGAAAGTAACTTACTTGCCCTTCAATGTATATCAATCTTCCTAGATGTGAAATATTCATAATATTGATGTATTAAAGTTCAATTTAACCTAGATGTATGGACATTTTTAGATACAACACTTTCAAAATACGTTTTCTATTTTTTTTTTTCTAAAAAAATGGAAAATCTAAAAATATTCTCAGATAGGTTGATTGTTTTTGTCGAATTTTAACAATCAAGCATAAATTATTTTATATTAATATTTTTATATTGTGAATTTTATAGGTAAATATAATTAAATGAAAATATTAAAAAAAAAAATTGATTTTCCGTCCGCATGGTAAACACCGTAAAATGATTTTGACGGAAAACATTTTCAGGAAAAATGACTTCCCTAAAAATATTTTTCAATGGAAACCATTTTACGCCGAAGTAAACGAAGTCTTAGTAAGAAATAAATCAAGAAAAGTAAAATAGTAATTTGCATTATTTGACTAGAAGAGACGTCTTTGTATCACCCACCAATGGATCCCTCCCGCTATCAATAAATTTAATTTTTGTTAAGGAATTAGATTAAATGATTAAATTTTATCTCTTTTATAAGTTTAAGTTTTTAAGATAAATGGTGATTTAACATAGTATCAAAGTACAGATTCTGAGTTTGAACTCTGCCTCCATCATTCACCTCCCATTTTAATTAAATATTTCACGTATTGATGCCACACAAGAGAATGAGTGTTAAAGTATTGATTAAACAATTAAATTTACCTAAAATATTTTTTTAACAACATTATTGAGAAAGTATATATTTTTCAGATGCTTAAATAACGCATGTTATTTTTAAACATTAGTTATATCACGCGGTATGTGCTGCTAATCATACCATAATTGGCCACATTCAAACAACCAACCCATGTCTTTTGGGCTGCTTTAAAAAGAATTTTTTAATTTATTTTTTAAGTTAATTAAAAAAAAAAAAAGAGTAATGTTAGGGATTGTCTTTTATCCTCTTAAAATTAATGTGGCTTTCAAAATCACCATTTGATCAAAATTTAAGTATGATTCATCTAAAGTTTAATGATGATTTTGAACGCCACATCAACATTAAGAAGATAAAAAGATGGTCCCTAATATTATTCTAAAAAAAATATTGAATTAGAAGTATCCTTCAAAATAGCTTGTATTTTGATATAATATTTTTTTAAAAAAATAACAATTCTATTGTTTGTTAATATATTTTATAAGTATGTCATATAGGTTGTGTTTAGAATATAAATTAAATTATTAAATTATGTGGAACTCATTCATGATCAGATGGTGAAAGCTTAAGTTGATAAACTTTGCAACATCAACAAAGTTGGCTTAAGCTTAATACGCAAGCCCATGACATGTCCTCTAGGATTTGGTTAGTCCGCTTTGACTAACTATCCGTCTATGGGTGGAAATCAATACTAAACTCAAATTTCGTCCTCTTCTCATTCTTGTACATCTTGGTACTTTCAGGTTGTACAGTATACAGAGAATGATGAGTCTTGCTCATGATCTTCCTTCTTAGTTCTTCATCCTCGGACACATACTTATTTGAAATTGGTGAGCAACTCATCATCCTTAAGGCAAAACCCTTATGCCTTAGCAACTGCTTGATCTTGGTGCACTCAGGGTTCTCCAACTGAGCGGCCTCCTAGCAAGCAATTTCGATTCAACCACCAGGTTAGAGAAGTGTTCAGACGCACCCTCATCTACCACTTCTACTCTCATCCTACCGAATTCCATAACCAACTAAGATTGAAAAATTCCAAGAGCAGCAAGCTCTACCGTCGACTTCCTACCTAATGCGTCAGCTACTACATTAGTCTTGCCAAGATGATAATTGATCATGCGATCATAATCCTTAGATTAGCTCTAGCCACCCACGTATCTCCACAAACATCTGTACCCGATAACTCTTTAGTCCATTAAGGTATAGAAAGATCCCCTAGAATCTCTTAGCTCATACATAACCCAAAATCATGTAATCCATGCATACAAGATCCAAAGGTATAAGGTTCACCAATTGCCCTTACTAGAATCCGAGTTCAAGAATATCATGCCTTAACATCCTTCTAATAGGCAACTAATAAAATTAGGAATATTATCATCACACATCAACATAGCGTAACAAACATCATGTATTAACAAAACTCTTAGTTAATATTACACTTTTAAGTCCAAAACCCCAAATCAAGTACAAGTACAAAACAAAATCCAACTAGTTGATGTCTAAGTATACATCTAGTAACCCAGCCCCTAACAAAGCGAACCTGCATGACTTAAGCAATTCTAGTGGTTACACTTATCCTTTGTCTTGCCATCATTTCCTTCCAGGTAAACTAGTACCAATCATTTTGGTTTGGTTATAGTTACAAACAAAGTGTCCCATCTTGCCATATCTGTAGCACTAATTCTTCCCCAATCTATATTTCCCAAAGTGCAGCTTGCCACATTGATGACACAAGCATCCATGCTTCTTCTTGAACCGCGATTCTTGGGGTGTCATCCTTCTCGAGCTCCATAAGTACTCTCGACAGAAATCTTCATTAAATCGGGTCCATGTAATAGCATCCTCATTTCTCAATTCCATCACTGCTCCTCACTGCAATCCATAGCTCGTAGCAGCTCCTCTAAGTTCATAAGCTAATCCTTTGCTTCTCCAAAATTCAGATTCCCCTTAAACATAGGGAAATGATGCTCATAAAACTCCTTAAAAGAACAACCTTCGCTTCCACTTGGAGTTCCTTCTCCTCATACGTTGACCAAAGCCTCCACCATAAGACTTGCCATAGTTTTCAATGCTTAGGTAGCATCCAAAATGTTCCTCGTCTTTTTATCGGGCTGGGATGGTCCCTTACCATCGTTGCTCCCAATGTTGTCGAATCTTGGTTGTAGTGACATCTCTGTAGTAACAACGATTATCAACCCCTTCTTCAAAGAGTCAAGTCGTGACTCATTCAAAACGTCATACCTAATGTAACGCCCCGAGAATTAATTAACTGGTAATTAATTCCACGGTTCGTTTCCCAGCCTTATTCCACTCCAAGCAAGACCTCCGAGACCTCTACTCCTCAAAAATAGAGGATATTAAACAGTGAAAGTAATAAATCATACTATATATATATCATCGTTATAATCATTATAACCAAAGCATCTAACCAAAGAATATCAAAGCAACGGAAATCATACTATATACATATCATCGTTACAAGGGATCAATGCTAAAATCTTAATATGCAAGTATGCATCAAGTTCTAATGTCTACAATATAACTCAAAAGTACTAGTTACCATAAATACCCGCTTAAGCTTGCAATAAGTCCTCCAACACTTTCCGGATCAAATCCTCCAACATAACCGAATGCTTCACAGTACCCACTATCTATAACAGCATAATCGTACATATAGAGAAAAAAAGGAAAATAATACAAGGGTAAGTTCGACGACTTAGTGAGTAGAAATGCACATGACGTACCCATTATTAATTTGTGGATTTCTTTTATTTATAAAACACATGCAACATTATGAGATGATAGTTTATCATGCAGGTGATATATATATAATATGCATATAATGTATAAAGTAACAGTCATAGTTCAACATTATGGTTTACTCAAGATATTACCTCTTTTCAGCAAGGTTGACACTGTCCCGAGGGACCTGTAGTACAATACCAATGCCCCACCCATTGCACATCGT
>VIBQ01000148.1:0-34382 GCA_006937295.1 Carpinus fangiana
TTTGACCAATAAGTAAATAATCATTAGCCAACAAGTAAACAAACCTTGATCAATAAGTAAACACTTGTTGACAATTTGAGCCATCATCAACAATCTCCACCTTGGCGAAAATTTGGCAACCTCCACCTGAGACCTCAGATTCGCATCTTTGACAGATGCCTATCCCCACGCCCTGGGATATCATACAAAACACTTTCTACACCAACAGTCATAATTCTTCAAGAATTATCATGCTCCACCATAAAGAGCACATGCACTTAGAATTAAAACCATTCTAAGAATTTTCATTTTTGGCACATGTCGAAAAAATCTTGCTGAAAAAAATGGTGCAACTTCCATGTTTGGTTCCCTCGGAAGTTCATCAGCCATCGACATCCTTTTCCACCACATACCCGACATCAAAAACCAAACCAATGTCCCGTATGCAAATGTGGACCCGCTAACAAAACACATCCATTATCCTGACATTTTTAGCGGTCATGCCAAAGGATGTATATGTCCTTATCAAAGCACATAATCATCTCTCACTGCAACGAGAGAAACACTATTAGCGTATTTTTGGAGCAATCTGCCGAGCCTGCTCCTGTCTAGTGCCCTGCCTCTAGACCTACAACACCGCTGGACCTCCAAACAACCACAGCATAGTCGGTCTCTAGACCGCAGCATCACCGATCTTTTGATTGCAACATTGCCGATCTCCAAGGCAAGCACGCATATCAGACCATCGGAGATGCTGCGGTCTAGAGACCGGCTATGCTGTGGTTGTTTGGAGGTCCAACGGTGTTGTAGGTCTGGAGGCAGGGCACTAGACAGGAGCAGGTTCGGCAGATTGCTCCAAAAATACGCTAATAGTGTTTCTCTCGTTGCAGTGAGAGATGATTATGTGCTTTGATAAGGACATATACATCCTTTGGCATGACCGCTAAAAATGTCAGGATAATGGATGTGTTTTGTTAGCGGGTCCACATTTGCATACGGGACATTGGTTTGGTTTTTGATGTCGGGTATGTGGTGGAAAAGGATGTCGATGGCTGATGAACTTCCGAGGGAACCAAACATGGAAGTTGCACCATTTTTTTCAGCAAGATTTTTTCGACATGTGCCAAAAATGAAAATTCTTAGAATGGTTTTAATTCTAAGTGCATGTGCTCTTTATGGTGGAGCATGATAATTCTTGAAGAATTATGACTGTTGGTGTAGAAAGTGTTTTGTATGATATCCCAGGGCGTGCGGATAGGCATCTGTCAAAGATGCGAATCTGAGGTCTCAGGTGGAGGTTGCCAAATTTTCGCCAAGGTGGAGATTGTTGATGATGGCTCAAATTGTCAACAAGTGTTTACTTAGTGATCAAGGTTTGTTTACTTGTTGGCTAATGATTATTTACTTATTGGTCAAAGATTGTTTACTTGTTGGCCAAGGATTATTTACTTATTGGTCAAAGCTTGTTTACTTGTTGGCCAAGTATTGTTTACTTCTTGGTCAATGCTTGATTATTTTGTGAAGAAGCAATTGACTTTATAAAAGGACATGCAATCCTTGCTGAGACTATCCGGGAAATCCCAAGATGTAGAAATCCAGAGCTCCTTCTTCAATGTGAGAAAGAGAAGAAGAGAGCTAGGGTGGGGATGGGGTAAGAGAGTGAGCTTGTTATCTAGTTCAATTATCATTTGTTGAGAGGAATGTAAGAGGCTTTTCTTTGGAGCAAAGTGTAATTGGGTGGTATGGGCATGTACTGTGAGTTGTAAGAATTTGCTCATAGTGGAACTCTCTTGTTGGTGGACGTAGGCCAGGTTTTTGGCCGAACCACGTTAACTCTTTGTGTACATGTGTGATTGATGTATGTTCTCTTGTGCTTTATTTCCAAGCTTGTCTTTTCGTATAAAGGGCTGGTGGGAAATTGGTTGTCAATTAAATTACCAATTTTCCCAACACTAGGGCCACATCATCTAAATCATATTCACAAGCATGACATTTAGGCGAGTCCTTTGTCTTTTGGAAAAATGTGAGAAGGTGTGGGTGAGGTATTTCCAATCGTGATTCATGGGTAGTTTCCAAGGACACATTCGGGGTGAGCAGAGAATTCACATTTTTTACAGTAATAGAACCAATGCTTTTGGTCTTTTTCTTTTTCGCAAATTAGACAATAATATTCTATAGAAAAGTCTTCAAGCATAGTTGAGCTTGAGGAGATGCGAATCATATTTATGCTTCGCTACCAATGGAAGATTTGCACATCTGATTCTCAAGATGAAATCGCAATTGGTGCATACAAAATATAGTCCTTTTTGTCCTTAGAACAAGCTTTGCATTTTCTATTCTTAGAATCTAGAGCAAGGTAAAATAGATGTTGATGACCTTCGTGTTTAAGGGTTTTTGAAATTAAACCGCATTTAATGTCAAGCGTTATGTCCTTAGGGCACGAGTCACATTTGTAGGCAAAGCCATGATTACGACTAGAACAAAATTCACAATAGAACATGCCATTCTTGGTAGTTGCCCGTGAGATGAGGGTGAGCATGTGAAAGTCGTGAAGTCGGTGTTACTCAATCCTATTGGGAAGTTTAGTACATTGAGTGTGAAGAAAGAAGTTGCACTGTGCACAATTATAAAGCAGGACTGAAATTATGAGCTCCGTACACCCTTGACAAAGCTTATCATCCTTGATCTCACCATCACAGAGGATTAACTTATGTTGTAAATGACTAAAATGTTGGATTTCTCCAGGGTGAGGTCTTGCTTCCTCTGCTCCATTTAGCGCCTTGATCAAATGAGTTGCACGACCAACCAATTCTTTGGGCACAGACTCACTAGTTGCAAACGACTCTCCATAGTGATCCCTAAAAATTCTTAGGCATTCTGTATGTAAAATATAACTACATTGTTGACAATAATAAGTTGTATACTCTTTATTGACCTTGTTACCGCCATATTCTACAAAACATGTCGTCACTCTTATTGATTTCATGTAGAGAATAGATGAGGTCGAGAAAGTGATTGTGTACCTTAATTTTGCCGGTGCGTGGAATTTCAACACATCTTTTGTGAACCAAGAGTTTGCAGATATTGCATTCTCTGTAAGCGAGGTTCGTGATTAATTTTTCTCCACAAGCTTCGCAGTTGTACTGGATCCGCTTTGAGATGGGGAAGAATTCGTGTGGGTGACAGTCATTAGGATTAGTTGGCAAGCGACTAGAACATTTGATGTTGAGGTTGAAATCACACAAATCACAATAGTAAAAGAAAGAGGTATCGTGAGATTGGCAACCAGCATCACAACGTTCATTACGCCTCCACCAGAGATAAAGGGTATGGTCTGGCTGCAGAGGGTGATTTATCTCCGGAGGTAGCTGGGTGCATGATTTGTGAATGAAGAAGTTGCATTTGGAGGAGACAGAGCATTTGTAGGCGGGACTCAATACTGGTTCGTGGCACCCGGAGCAAACAACTTCATTTTCCAGCTTTTCTGTGAAATCCAAGCAATGATTGTTGGATGATGAGTAGTTGTGAACAGGGAAGTTACCACATTCGACGCAATTGTGGAGGGAACCCCATATTGGTTCGTCGCACCACGAGCAAACAACTTCCTTCTGATCGCCGTCTTTTTTCAACTCTTCTCTATGGATCAAGTGGTGTGCATGACCAGAGTCATGAGGGCACGACATCTCTCTCTTACACTACTCAAAGCAGACAACCAAGAGGGAAAGTAAGAGGTAAGTGGTTAGAATTGAGATATGCGATGAAGATGAAAGGGGTCCAGGTGTTTGGTATTATTCAATTTTCATGAGACAATTTAGATTTATTGATGAACACAATATTGGTAAAAGGTGTGGGAAGGAGGGGGGCAAATCAAAAGGAGAAAGCAAGCAAAAGAATCGAATTTGTTTTAGTGTAAATGCAAGAGAAGTGATGCAAAGCAAGTCCACAGAATTTGCTTCCAGTATCCTCCAATCACTTCTGCTGCATGCAAACACAAGCTATTTGCCCATCCGCCAATTTATTGTTTATTACTTCAATTTTAGCTAAAGAATATGATCTTAAGATAATGGACTAGTTAGTTGGGGGTGAAATTCAAGCAACCTAAGATACTAGAGTTGTGGGGCCTATTTGCCTAGGCTAACTGGGTCACGCATCTTAGGCTTAGGCTATTGCTCAAGGTAAGTGAGTTGTGCAACCCTCCTCTTCTAGGTGGTCAATTTTTTTTTACATAAAATCAGACAACCTTAATAATAAGGGATAATCGTCCAATGAGGCCCACCTACTCCGAACATATAAACGATCACTTAGCTCCAAACAACTGAAAAAAGATCATCCTAATGTGAGCGTAAGTGCGTAACTTACCATACACAAAAGTTGAATGATGTATAATCAAAGCAAAGTATATATATAAAAGCATGAAAATATTAGTTTTCTTTACTCTTATTTCTATTTTCTAACTACTTTAGACTAAAGAGAGAAACAATTATTAATAAATTATTACTTTTTGTTTGTAAAACATTTTTTAAAATGTAAAAGTGAGGTGAAGTTGAGCTACTAAATTGGTAGTGGTACGTTCATATACTTGGAACAAGTCAGAAACAACCCCTGTCTTTACTCAACTCCCACCAACTCGAATGCATGTGATAAAAGTAAGAGAAGTGATGCAAAGGAAATGCAATATCATGTTATAATATAAGAAACAAATATATTAGTGATTGTTACATGAATTTATATTAATTACAATTGGAGATCACTAGCTGAAGTCTAATTCTGACTCATAAGACATGTTGTGTTATGAGACAGGACATCTTTGTAAGTTCCATTAATTTCTTGATGATTAGAGTGTTTAATTGGATGGATTCTCTGTTTCTTGTGATTGTAAATACCCTGTGTTTTGGAACTAATCTTCCTCTTTAGCCGGTGGAAATTGGCAACGTCCTGTTACTCTTTTAGATTTGTCTCTTTTTTGGTCCTTTTTTATCTGAGCAAATGGTTCAAAAAAAAGCCAAAGCAAAACAACACATGCAGAAAGAAAAAAACAAATAAAAGATCACTGATTTCTTTAATTCATTACATTTGAGTTCTATTTTTTAATAGAGAAGAAATCAGAACTAAAATCTAAACTTGGGCATTCTCCCATTCTAGATAATCAACTAATATATATATATAAATGGAACCTAATTAATTAATCTTTAAAGAAACAACTGAAATTAAAACAATTAGAGCTATGAATATTGTTACATTCAGTCTTGGAGGAGTAGTGATTCCACCTCCTCCTGTAGAGGTTGTTGTCGGCTGGATTGTTGGAGGAGGAGCAGTGACTCCACCTCCTCCTCCTGTAGACGTTAATGTTGCCAGCTGGTGGTGATCTAGAAAATTGAGAGTGCCAGCTGATTTCATATTAGCTAAGGTTAAAGAGGAGAGGAGGTATCATGGATACTGGGACTACCCCCACTGAGAGGGCCTTCTTGCTAGACTATGTTCACTGTTGTCATGCCGCAGTCAAGCGTCAGTGTAGCAAATATGGTTATCTCTAGGGCTGGGCGTCGGTTAGTGTTATTAGAAATTTTTTCTTCCACTCCAAAGTCAGTAAAGTCGGTTAATTCATTGTTAGAATTTTTTTTCCCGACACCAAATGCGCGGTCGGTAAAGTCGGTATGTGTAAAAATTGAAAATTTTCGGTGAAGTCGACCAGTAAAGTTGGTTCGGTTAAATAATTTTATTTCACCTATAGAACCGAATTTGTTGGGGAAAATTTTTTTTTGTTCTGCCTACCACCCATTGGTTAGACGGTGTCGGTAGAAGTCGATTGGCTATCGGTCGGTAGGTGGTGAATTTGCCCAAGCCTAGTCATCTCATTGGTATTCTCAAAAGTTGCAGAGAGATTTGAAACCCCAAAGCTCAAAGAAGCCTTTGCCAACGTTGTTCCATATCCTGTGACAGGGGATGTGTATGCACACACAATCGTTGTGGTGGAGTTTTGATAGGCCACAAGGGCTTGTACTCCTCTCATCCCCCGCGCTGAATTGATGGCCCAAGCAATCCATCTCCACGTTGAGGTTCCCGTGTGTCTATACGCAATATCAACCTTGTTGGCACAATTTGTTTTCTTTTGACTTATTACTCAAAATAAATAATACAAAGGCCTTTTAAGTAGGGGTGTCAATGCGGTTATAGTTAACAGCTAGTGGTAATAACCGCTAACTGTAACCGCCTTAGCAGTTAGTAGATTTCACTAACCGCAACCGCTAACCACCTACCAGCTAACGGTTAGCAGTTAATGAAATAAGTAACCGTCCGCTAACTTTTTTTTTCAAAATTGGGCTTTTTTTTTGGGCTTTTTTACACTTTTTTTTTGTTGGTATTTTTAGTGTCTTCTTTTTATCCCAATTGCTATAAAAAGAGCCCATATTGAAAAATCAAAAATATTTGACCCCAAATTTATATTTACTTGAATTTAAAAAAAAAAAAATCCTTAAATATTAAATCATAACCGGTTAACCTAAAAAAAAAAAAACAACAACAACATCAACAACAATATATAAAAAAAATTCAACACAACATATATGCAATATGCATAATTACTTAATATATACTAAATTACAAAATAATATAATAAGAATGTATGATATAAGTACTTACAAAGCTAGTTAGTATGTAATTACAAACTAGCTAATAATTATGTTACTTATGTAGTTTATGTTACTTGTTGCTAATATATATATATATATATTAGTACATCACATATCATATATTATTACAAAGTTACAAACATATCATATATAAATATTATATATATAATTTATTATTATATAATCATATAAATTATAATGATAATACATTAATATTTCAATTGTGGTTATAAGTAACACATTGTTTAATCCAATGTCAATTAATTAATTTGATATTATACGAATTACATTATCATTGTATATTAATAATATTATTAACTTTAATAAGTATTTGAATTGTTATTGGATCATATTATTAAGTATTGATATTTTACATTTATATTATTCAATATACATAAACATAATTGCATATATGTATAATATATAATTATAATTTATAACATATATAGACTTATAAGTTGATAACATACATTGGAACTAAGTTTCTACATACTTCATTTTTCATTGTTGTATTAGTATGAACTTGCATGTTTATAACTTATGACTTATGAATATGTACATATAATTTGTTATTATATAATCAAATGATTTTATGATTCAATTTTTTTTTTTTGAAAAGAATTCATTCTCATTCCATAAAACTCAAGAGCGAAAGCTCTTACAATCACAGGGCAAGCCCTGAAGTAACCGTAGCCTAAGCTACAAAGTTACATGCTGAATCTCATACAAATCAATGAAATCCGAAAACACATCCGCTACCCCATAACTAAAACAACATGATAAACATTCAAATCTGCTTGGCAGGTTCAAAGACTACTGAACCAAGCAGACGCCATCAACTGCACAGAAAGCGTTTATTCCACGACCCTAAGAGGTAAACCCTCTTATGCCACTACTCATCCTCCTTGACAGTTAAGCCAGGATACACATTCATCCACGACACAGAAGTCTGGACCATTTTTCCTCCTTGACCCAAAAGCTAGGGTAACATACACATCCACGACACACAGGTCAGGATCAAAGGGGATCCAACCGAACCATCAAGGCAAAAGCATTATTATTACAGCAAATAACAAACGAAATACAGGGAAAAGAAAAGCAGCATAACTGAAAACAAGCAAAAAGAAATATAGGGAAAGAAACCGATCGCGTATACGTTGACCCCGTACAAAGAAGAGCACAGTGGAAGCTCGTCGCGGTGGGGGAGCGAAAAAAGCTCAGCAATGGACGGAGGGCAGTGAAGCCAATGTGGAGAAGATCGGTAGAAACTGCANGTTACGGTATTCAGGGAGGGGGGTGGCGGCTTGGCTGAAGCTAAGAAACCCTAGAGAGCTATTGTGTTTTTTTTATGGATTTTTGTTTTGTTTATTATATTAATGATTTTATGATTAATTGATCATGTAATAAAATCATATAAATTATAGTGATAATATATTAATACTCAAATTGTGATTTAATTATCTAAAACAAATATGTGATTTAATCATTAATGATCAATTGATTATGTTATATGTATAAATATTATTATAATTATAATTATAAAAATATAGTATATAAAAAGCGGTTAGCGATTATGGTTAGTAAACCCTATAACTGCTAACCGCTAACCACTAGGCGGTTATAACAGTTAGCGGTTAGGCGGTTATAGCGGTTAGCGGTTGGCGGGCAGTTAATAACTGCTCGCATTAACACCCCTACTTTTAAGCATATTTTCAATGATCGTGATTCAATGGATACATCAATTGCAAAGACACTTGCGTACGACTGGTGTCCGAACCTAACCAAACCAAACTGAAAATGAATTAACTGACTTCACCGAGAATGTAACTATCAAAGTATGGTAGAGCAGTGTCCTAGCAATATTAATCGATTCTTATTTAATTTTATCTATATTAGTGACAATTTGCAATAATCTAAGATAATTAAAAAGCTAAGGGTGCTTATAAACATGTCCAATAAACACTTGTTTAGCCTTAAAAAAATCATTTGGGCTAAAAAACAACCCATTTGAGATTTGGCCCATAAAATTATGCTTGGCCAAAAAACAACCCATTTGACCTATAAAAGTTAAACGACTTAACCAACCTATAATTAACCAACTTTACCGAATTAACCAAAGTTGTCTAAATTAATATATATATCGGTATAGAGTTGGTTTGGTAGTCGAAAATGGATTTATTGACACCAATTTAACCGATACTCAGCCCTAACCGTGTTTGCACTTCTATCTTTCTAGGAGTTTAATTGAGCCCTCATAGGTGGAAATTCAAAGAGAGAGTGAGAGAGAGAGATTAGCAGGTTAATATAGACAAGAGTGAGAGTGAGCTTTTATTATAATTTTGTACATATTGATGTATCAGTTGAATCTATAAATAATTAAATTGGATTACATCTCTTACAATTTAAAATTCTAAAATTACAAAATTCAAGTCTTTCTTTGCATTGAACAGTTTGAAAAATATCACTTTTTGTTTTTCTTTGACAGGTCCACACAAGGGGAAGGGGAGGGGTGATTCAAACCAGTGACCTCCGCTTCATTAAGCGTGGTCCACAGCCGATTGAGCTATCTCTTGAAAAAATGCCACTTATTAATTTAATTTATTTGCTATAACTGCGATTTAACTGCATGCCATGGCATATAGAATCTTAATTTTCTCTACATGAGTAAGTTTAATTATTCAGTAAACTTTTTCTTTCCTTTTCGGCGTTGCAATTTTCTCATATTTACTCCGCATTAATTTGAGTCCTTAATTGTGCAGAAAAACCAATATGCTTTGATTGTACATAAAGAACCAATTAATCATGCTTTGAAAAAACAAAAACAAACAAAAACAAAAACAAAAAACAAAAAAATGGAATGCTTTCATTACATAAATAAAATTATTGTGCACACTTTAGTTTTTTCATTTTTGGATCAACAAGTAGCTAGTACAAAGAGGGAGACCCACAAGAAAGAATTACACAAAATAACTAAACAATAAAGTAATACAAACAAACCCAGCACAGTGTTCTCTCAAGTTCAAGAAGGACAATATAGCATAACAAATAATAAATAAGAAGTTGCCAACCTCACTACAGGACTCAAGACTGAGATTCTCCACATGACATATATAGCATTCTACCATCCCCGTTCACTTCGTATCCACATACAATCAGGGTAATAAGGTCTAGGGGGGTGAACTTCAAATTTGCATTCATTACATTTTAGGGCCACACCATCAAAATATTTCCAACAGGCCTTACATTTGCCCCATTTGTTCTTGACAAAAGTAAGAGGGTGCTCATGATATTCACTTTTGTAAGTACTTCCAATCGTAATGCGTGGATAATTCCGAAAAACACATTCGGGATGAGCAGGGAAGTCGCATTCTTCACAGTAATAGAACCAATGGTTCGGATCTCTTTTTTCTTCACAAATTAAACAATAATATTCTCTACAATCTTTTTCAGCTGCGTATGTGAGCTTGAGGAGATGTGTATCATATTTATGCCTTGCTACCAATGGAAGATTTGCACATCTAATTCCCAAGATAAAATCGCAACTGGTGCATACGAAGACACACCTCTCGATGTCCTTAGGACAAGCTTTACATTTTCTATTCTTAGAATCTTGAGCAAGGTAAAAGGGATGATGATGACCTTCGTGTTTAAGGGTTTCTGGAATTGAACCGCATTGAATGTCAAGATGCTTAGAGCAACTACACGAATCAAGGACACATTTGTAGGCGAAGCCATGATGATGACGATAGCAAAAATCACAATAGAACACACCATTCTTGGTAGTTGCTCGCGGGATGAGGGTGAGTGTGAGAAAGTAGTGAAGTCGGTGTTGCTCAATCCTAATAGGAAGTTTAGTACATCGAGTGTGAAGAAAGAAGTTGCATTGTGCACAGCTGTAAAAAGGGATTGAAATTATGAGCTCCATACACCCTTGACAAAGCTTATCATCCTTGATCTCACCATCACAGAGGATTAACTTATGTTGTAAATGACTGAAATGTTGGATTTCTCCAAGGTGAGGTCCTTCGTCCTCTGCTTGATCGAGCGCCTTGATCAAATGAGTTACACGACCAACAGATTCGTTGGGCACTGACTCACTATTTGCAGACGACTCTCCGTACCAAGACCTAAAACGTCTTAGGCATTCTGTATGGACATTATAACTACATTTCTGACAATTGTAAGCTGCATACTCTTTATTGACCTTGCCAGCACAGATTCTACAGAAAATGTCGTCATGCTTATTGATTTCATGAGGAGAGTAGATGAGATTGAGGAAGTGATTGTGTAGCTTAATTTTGAAGGTGCGTGGAATTTCAGCACATCTAATATGAACCAAGAGTTTGCAGATATTGCATTCTTTGTAGGGGCGGTTTGCGATTAATTCCTCTCCACAAACTTCGCAATTGTACTGTATCGGCTTTCGGATGAGGGAGAATTCGTGTTGCTGACAGTCATTGGGATTAATTGGCAAGCGGTAATTAGCACATTTGATGTCGAGTTCGAAACGACACGAAAGACATGAGTAAAATAAAGAGCCATGGTGAGATCTACAACAAGCATCACAATATTGTTCATCATCATACCAATCGAGAGAAAGGATATGGTCTGGATGCAGAGGGTGATGATTAATCTCCCGAGATAGCTCTGTGCATGATTTGTGGATGAAAAAGCTGCATTCGGAGGAGACAGAGCATTTGTAGGCGGGACCCAATACTAGTTCGTGGCACCCGGAGCAAGCAACTTCATTTTCCAGCTTTTCTGTGAATTCCAAGCAATGACTGTTGGATGATGAAGAGTAGTAGTGAACAGGGCGGTTACCACATTGGACGCAATTGTGGAGGGAACCCCATATTGGTTCCTTGCACCACCTGTACGAGCAAACAACTTGCTTCTCACCATCTTTTCTCAGCTCTTCTCTGTAGATCACGTGGTGAGTATCCTTCACGTAAAGAAAGTCATGATAGCAGTACTCCATCTGTGTCTGAAGACTGAAGACTCAAAGAGTAAAGATCTGTCAGGCACACACACGCACCCTGTGTGTCTCTTACAAGTAGTCAAGATGGAGAGGGAGAGGGAGAGGGAGAGAAAGAGAAAGAGAAAGAGATAATTAGTGAGATAAATGCGATTGATGAAGAATCAAATGTTGTAGCCCTGCTTTAATATTTATTTGTTATATTTCCCACACTACAACCCCTAGTGGGTCCCAGTTGTTTGGGTATTATTTAGTTTTCAGGAGACAAATTAGTTGGATTAATTGATTGATGATTACTTTCCCAGCATATTTCCTAACTTACCATACACAAAAGTTGAATGATGTAATCAAAGCAAATGTAATCAAAGCAAAGTATATATAAGCATGAAAGATTAGTTTTCTTTACTCTTATTTCTATTTTCTGATTACTTTAGACTAAACGAGATAAACAATATTTAATTTTTGTTTGTAAAACATTTTTTAAAGTGTAAAAGTGAGGTGAAGTTGGGCCACTAAATTGGTAGTGGTACGCGCATATACTTGGAACAAGTCAGAAACAACCACTGCCTTACTCAACTCCCACCAACTCGAATGCATGTGATAAAAGTAAGAGAAGTGATGCAAAGGAAATGCAATATCATGTTATAATATAAGAAACAAATATATTAGTGAAGATTGGTGATTATTACATGAATTTATATTAATTCCAATTAGGGATCATTAGCTGAAGTCTAGCTAATTCTGACTCATAACTCATAAGACATTTTGTGTTATGAGACAAGACATCTTTGTAAGTTCCATTAATTTCTTGATGATTAGAGAGTTTATTAGGATATATCCCTCGATTAAACACAATTTTTAATGTTGTAATATGCTAAATAACATTACTTATTTGTTAAATTTGCTAGGACTTGGTGGATCTTGGCTATTTGCTATTCAATTTCAGAAGGCAATTCATATTTATTGATAAAATTACTAAAAGGTCTAGGGGCGGTGAAAAAAGCTCGTTTCCAACTACCCTGAGGTTCCAATATTTAGATTTTTTATTTTGAAAAAAAGTTTTAGATCTTTGATAAATTTTTTTTACCCAAATAAATGATCGTCATACGCAAATGTTTAAAGGCATAACAAAAATATATCTTATAAATTGTCATACGCAAAAGTTCACTTGGTATGCACTCAAAAAATATTGACATGCTGAGAAAAGTTGACTTGGCTTGGACTCATGGTATGATTCTTTATATATTTCTCTTAATGTTGTTATTATCATGATATTCTTCTTATGAACACCAAAATGTGGCCAATGTTCTTCTAAACTTATTTTCTTTCGTTGCAGGGCAGACAAAAAAATTCAAAAGTAAATATAAGGAAAAAGTAAAAGCAAATTTAGACTTATTATTGTACCAAAAGAATCGAATCCTAGATTGAACAATATTTTATTTGAGACCAATATTTGACAAGGTCCATTAGTTATGATTTTCTTTGTATTACTACTTTGATTTTTCTTTCTTGGTTTCAATAATTTGATGCGAATGATTTCCCTAATATTCCAAAGCTAAAGCTAGATATCTTCATTTTTCCATTTCTTTGTTTGATATGTGTTACTTGTTATAGACAGAAATATATGTATTGAAAAGGCATATTTTCTTCCCTCACAAATAAACAGAGTTATCTAATTTTCATTTTTGTGATTAGGAAGATGAGGGAAAAAGACATTGGGTAATAATTGAAACTCAAGAATGGGATAAGATCCAAAAGCCTTTGTCAAGATTTAAAGGTTAATTGATTCTATCCCATTCTATCTCAAGATGGATTGATGGCCCAAGCAATCCATCTCCAAGCCTTTGCCACAATTTGTTTTCTTTTAACTTATTAACTCAAAATAAATAATACAAATGCCTTTAAGCATATTTTCAGTGATTGTGATTCAATGGACAGGTCAACTACGGAGATACTGGCTTACGACTGGTGCCCGAACCTAACCGAACCGAAAATGACTTAACCAACTTCACTGAAAACATAACTATCAAAGTATGGTAGCGAGAAGTGTCCTAGCAATATTAATGGGTTCTTATTTAATTTTATCTATATTAGTGACAATTTGTAATAATCTAAGATAATGAAAATGCTAAGGGTGCTTATAAACATGTCCAATAAACACTTGTAGCCTTAAAAACATCATTTGGGCCAAAAAAAAACCCATTCAGGATTTGGCCCATAAAAATAAGCTTTGCCGAAAACAGTCCATTTGGCCTATAAAAGTTAACCGACTTAACTAACTGACTTTACCAAATTAACCGAAATTGTCTAAATTAGTATATATATATATATATATATCGGTATAGAGTCGGTTAATTAACCGATTTAACCGACTTGGTTAGTTGGTAGGCGAAATTGGATTTACTGACACCAATTTAACCGGTACCTAACCGTAACCGTGTTTGCACTTCTAGCTTTCTAGGAGTTTCATTTAGCCTTCATAGGTGGAAATTCAAAGTGAAAGAGAGAGAGAGAGAGAGAGAGAGAGAGAGAGAGATTAGGAGGATAATATATACGAGAGTGAGCCTTTTATTATAATTTTTTACATATTGATGTATCAGTTGAATTTATAAATAAATAAATTGGATTACATCTCCTACAATTTCAAATCCTAAAGTTACAAATTCAAGTATTTCTTTGCATCAAATGGCTTGAAAAATGCCACTCATTAACATTGTATTGTTCCAAAAATCTTGAGTTTGAACTCTGTTTTTTGTAATATACCTCCCATGTATTGGACATTATTTATTGAGAAAAAGTACTCTTAACTCAAACATGAAAAAGAGTGTTATATATAATATTTATTAAATAATTAAATTTATCTTCTTGTATTAATTTAAATTTTTTTGCTATAACTGCGATTTAACTGCATGCCAAGCCATGCTATATAGAATCTCTATTTTCTCTACATGACTAAGTTTAATTATTTAGCAAACTTTTCTTTCCTCTTCCGCGTTGCAATTTTCATCATATATATATATATATACTCCGCATTTGAGTCCAGAGTCGAGCAGAAAAAAACACTATGCTTTGGTTGTACGTAAACAACCAATTAATCATGCATTGAACCCAAAAAAAAAAGGAGGAAGGAATGCTTTCATTACATAAATAAAATTATTCTCCAGACTTTGGTTTTTGTGGATGAACAATTAGTACAAAGAGGGAGACCCACAAGA
The DNA here is from genome assembly GCA_006937295.1 of Carpinus fangiana. Taxonomy (NCBI): domain Eukaryota; kingdom Viridiplantae; phylum Streptophyta; class Magnoliopsida; order Fagales; family Betulaceae; genus Carpinus; species Carpinus fangiana. The sequence continues at coordinate 14,799 of VIBQ01000148.1, forward strand.
AATAATGACACAAATAAAAAAGAAAAGAGTAAAGTAGTACAAATAAACCCAGCAGAGTTTGAAGAAGGCTAGGACAACATAGCATAATCATTATTAAATAATAAATAATAAATAAGAAGCTGCCAACCTCATCACAAACACTCCACACCGATCGAGATGCTCCACATGCAACCACTTCTCATATATATAGCATTCTACCTTGTCCGTTCACTCCACTTCCACATACAATCAGGGTAATAAGGTCTAGTGGGGTGGACTTTAAATTTGCATTCACTACATTCTAGGGCCACGCCATCAACAATATAAAACCAACAGCCATCACATTCGGAGTATTTAGTCTTCTGGACAACAGTGAGAGGGTGCTCATGATATTCACTTTTGTAAGTACTTCTAATCGTGATGCGTGGATAGTTTCTAAGAACACATTCGGTATGAGTGGGGAAGTCGCATTCTTTACAATAGTAGAACCAATGGTTCAGATCTCTTTTTTCTTCGCAAATTAGACAATAATATTCTCTACAATTGTCTTCAGTTGCATATGTGAGCTTGAGGAGATGTGTATCATACTTATGCCTCGCTACCAGTGGAAGATTTGCACATCTAATTCCCAAGATGAAATCGCATTTGGTGCATACGAAGACATACCTCTCGTTGTCCTTCGGACAAGCTTTGCATTTTCTATTCTCAAAAACTTGAGCAAGGCAAAAGGGATGTTGATGACCTTCATGTTTAAGGGTTTCTGGAATTGAACCACATTGAATGTCAAGATGCTTATAGAAAGTAACCACACAAATCAAGGTCGCATTTGTAGGTGAAGCCACAATGAAGACGAGAACAAAATTGACAATAGAACACGCCATTCTTGGGAGTTGCCCGTGGGAGGAGGGTGAGCGTGTGAAAGTAGTGAAGTCGGTGTTGCTCAATCCTAATGGGAAGTTTAGTACATCGAGTGTGAAGAAAGAAGTTGCATTGCGCACAGCTATAAAATGGGATTGAAATTATGAGCTCCATACACCCTTGACAAAGCTTATCATCCTTGATCTCATCATCACATAGGATTAACTTGTGATCTTCATGGCTAAAATGTTGGATCTCCCCAGGGTGAGATCCTTTGTCATCTGCTCGATTCAGCGCCTTGATTAAATGAGTTGCACGAACAATAGATTCGTTGGGCACTAACTCACTAGTTGCAGACGACTCCCCGTATTCATCCCTAAAACTTCTTAGGCATTCCGTGTGTAAAAAAATATAACTACATTGTTGTTGACAATAGTAAGTTGCATACTCTTTATTGACCCTTTTACCACAGATTCTACAGAACATGTAGTCACCCTTATTGATTTCATGAGGAGAATAGATGAGGTTGAGGAAGTGATTGTGTAGCTTAATTTTGATGGTGCGTGGAATTGTAGCACATTTATTGTGAACCAAGAGTTTGCAGATATTACATAGGAAGGACGTGTTCTTGATTTTTTCTCCACAAGCTTCGCAATTAAACTGGATGTGCTTCAAGATGGGAAAGAATTCGTGTTGCTGACAGTCATTCGGATTAGTTGGAAAGCGATTAGCACATTTGATGTCAAGGTAGAAATCACATGAACGACAATTGTAAAATAAAGAGCGATTATGAGATCTACAACAACCATCACAATATTGTTTATCATCAAACCAATCGAGAGAAAGGATATGGTCTGGATGCAGAGGGTGATTTATCTGTGGAGATAGCTCGGCGCATGACTTGTGAATGAAAGAGCTGCATTCGGAGGAGACAGAGCATTTGTAGGCGGGACCCAATAGTACTGGCTTGTCGCACCCGTTGCAAACAACTTCATTTTCCAGCTTTTCTGTGAAGTCCAAGCACTGATTGACGGATTTGTATTTGTGAACTGGACGGTTACCACATTCGACGCAATTGTGGAGGGAACCCCCCAATATTGGTTTCTTGTAAAACCACCACGAGCAAAGAACTTCCTTCTGATCAGCATCTTTTTTCAGCTCTTCTCTGTAGATCAAGTGGTGAGAAGAGTCCCACCAAAGAATGTCATGAGAGCAGGACTCCATCTCTGTCGTCAGAAGAGACAAGATCTCTCTCTCACACACACACTGACACACGCACTGATCTGTGTGTCTCTCTTCTTACAAGTTACAAGTAGTCAAATTATTAGCACATAAGCAATAGATGGATAGGGAGAGAAAGAGAAAGAGGTATACAAACTTACAAAGTGATATATATTGAGAATTCATTAATCTGCATATCATAATAAATGCGATTGATGAAGATGAAGAATTGAAGAATCTGAAGATGATGTGTGTAGGAGGTAGGAGTAGGAGGAGGGATGGCAATGAAATTGAAAAAAGGTAGATCGATGGACCCACACACATACCCAACAAATTACGTGTACCATTCATATTTATTTATTTATTATATTTGCTACAATACTACCCCCTTGTGGGTCTCAGCTGTTTGGGTATTATACTATTATTCAATATTCAAGAGACAAAATCGATTAGTAAGATTGAAAAAAAGACAGCTGGACCATCTTAAAGAAAATGAAGAAAAATAAAGATATATATTTTCGTCATTTTCATTTTAATTTGGAGGATTACAAAATTGTCATTCATGCTTTTTAAATTCCATTATTTCATAAGACCGACCAACCGACCATCTTTAATTTATGAACTCACCACACAATTAATCTCGATCTCTTCCTCCCTCAATATTAATTAATCATATCGTTTGTAACTAAATCAAGCCAAAGAGGCAAAGCAAAGCAAAGTATTAACTTGACTTTCACTTACCCAATTCTGATGTCAAATTCTTTGAATATTTTCACCTTTAATTCAAAAGTTCTTTTTTAATATATATACACACACGAACTATTCATAATAATGAATTTTGTATTCTCATTCAATACAAAAAAGAAATGTCTATATATTATCCCCCATGAATCTACTATCCAATTTTTTCTTTTTTGGTGTGTTTAGGAACGGGAATTATTTTTGATGCAAAGCTCACGTGAACTTTGATCTCATAAATTGGAGATCGCTAGCCGAAGTTCTTTGTTTTGTTTTTTCTTTTTCTTTTTCCTTTTTAATTTTTTTTTTTTAATTTTTTTTATTTTTTATTTCTATTATAGATCAAGTGATGCCCACAACTTCATTTTTAATATCACATCATTTTGGGTTATATGATAGTCATATTGCATAATGCTAAATAACATTATTCATTTATTATATTTGCCAGAACCTAGTAGGTCCCAACTGTTTGCTATTCAATTTCGTGCAACAAGTTAGATTTATTGATGAAATTACTTAAAAGTCTAGGGGCAATGAAAATAGTTAAACCCATAGTCATGTTTCTTCCCACTTCCTAGACTACCCTGTGGTTCCAATAGTATTTATTTAAATTTTTAATTTTGAAAATTGTTTTAGAAGTTTTAGGTTAATTTTGACCAAAAAAAAAAAAAAATTAGCATCCTACTATGACCCAAACTTACTGCAGAAAAAAGTTAAAAGGCCGAATAACCATATGTGTAAATCAAACCCAAGAAGGAAGCAAGGTTGAGAAAAGTTGACTTCTCCATAGTTATGATTACTTATGAACACCAAAATATGGCAAATTATATTCTAGACGTACTTTACTTTTTGTTGGGGGGGAAAACAAAATATTCGTAAGCAAATAATGCAAGGAAAAGTAAAATCAAGCTTACACAAAGAATATAGAATTTTAGTTTGAGTGGTAAGTGGAGTGATGTAAAGGAAGTGCAGGGGTTTTGAGATGCTTCCCTCAACCTTAATGTGTAAAACATGTAAACTTTTTATTTATTTATTTATTTTTTAACTTTAATCATTTTCAAAGTTCAAAAACTCTCAATATAGTGTTATCAAAATTCTAATTTTTTGCAATTTCACTCCATTAGTATTTTTTGTTAAATGCTAACATAGGGGTGTAAAATTCTCAAAATACCCTCATTAAAAAAAAAATGCCCCGTCGTGGGTCACTTTTTTGTTATATAAAAAAATAATAATAATTAAGGATAAATTTAAAATTTTATAAAAATAATTTGAGTATAAAAGTCATTTCACCTTTTTATCCGTGTTTATGTTTCAAGTTTGCAGACATAAACATTTCCATACTATATAGATATATTTTATTATCTATTGTCACATACCATCCTAATGTTAATGGTGATACCATTTAGCAAGGGTTGACTTGGGCTTCAGGCCACATCAGGCCTTGTTGGGCCTCGGATCCATCAATGCTCCTTTATTCTTCAAGCTAAACCATAACCAACAGTGCCGTCTGATTAGCCATTTATCCCCTTCTTTCCCAAGGAAATCTTCGACTGGTGGCCCCCAATTTGTTGGGTGCATTGCGACAAAAAGTAGTATTTCTCTCCTTTATCTTTTAAATTTTTAATTGATCTCTCCTTTTTCTTTTAGAAGTTCTTTTGAATATATGCAAGCTAAATAATACCGATTTTTTTTTTTTTTATTTACATAATCACACAAGAAAATGGGGAGGGAGAATTCGGACTAGTAACCTCTGCTTCATAAGGCGTGATCTATGGCCAATTAAGTTATCCCTTGAGACAATAATACCGAATTGTTGTATACCCATTCAGTTCAAAAATTATATCTCTTGGCTTAATGGGCTATAGCTGAAATACAATGCCTAATAGCCTATATAGCCCGAATGTTGATCCATTTACCATATATATATATATATATATTATATATATATATATATAGAGAGAGAGAGAGAGAGAGAGGATCCTACTCTTATTCTATTTATAAAATCTAATATGTACGAGGGAATAAATTCCCCTTATTTTACTTGAAATTAAAATGCACTCATTTAAAATCTAACGATAAAATACTAATTTTCATGCATGTTGCTACTAAAGGTCGTCAATTAATAGCTAAATTCTTTGAATATTGTCAACATGAATTCACAAGTTCTTTTGAATATATATGAGCTAATAATAATGATGATTTTTTTAATTCTCATTCCAATGATTCCATAAAAAATAAAATGTGCACATATTCCCAATAAACTATTATCCAATTGGCAATATCTCCTCAAACTTTTAATTGATGCAATGTATCTCAAACACTATCAAAAAATTATCAATATCCTTTTTCAATACTCATAATGTAGAGTATCATCACATCGATCATACATGTTTGCGAATTCTAAATTGTCAAATCAAAAAATTGTTGTGAAAGCCCATTGATAAAACACAAAATTTCACAAGACAAGTTAGATTTATTGATGAAATTACTAAAAAGTCTAGGGGCAATGAAAAAAGCCGGACCCATGCATAGTTATGTTCCTTCACCTTCCCACTTCTCACACTACTATGTGGTTCCAATAGTATTATTTTAGATATTTGATTTTGAAAATAGTTTTAGAATTTATAGGGTAATTTTGACCTAAAAAAATTAGCATCCTACTTTGATCCAAACTTACCTTACTTTGATCCAAACTTTTATTATTTTTGCAATGTCAAAGCACCTCTAGCAGAAGTAGTCAAAATAGCTACAAAAAGTACATATTTTTATTTTAACTACTCATTTTTTTTCATTCACACTCCAATAAATTTCCTATCTTACTCTTTCATTTTTTTAAAAAATATTATTTTGTGTAGGAGATAGTGCGAAAGAAAGAGGAGGAGAGCGAGAGAGTAAAAGAAAGAAATGGTGAGAGAAAAAATAATAATAAAAGTTTTACGGTGTGAATAATGAATAGGTTACTCCATATATTCTCTATTCATACTAAAGGGAAAAACTATTTTGCTGGATAGGACAAAAGGCTAATAATTTGACTATTACGAAGGATTTGGCTATTCTCCTAGAGAAGCTCTCCTCCAAAGTTTAAAAACTTTTAATTTAATATATCAAAATTTTAATTTTTTGCAATGTCATCCATTAGAATTTTGTGTTAAATTCTATTAGAGGGGTGCAAAATTACCAAAATACTCATTTAGAAATAACATGGGTCACAATATTATTATTGTTGACATGGCATATTAATGAATTCGTTCAAATTATCTCACGGAAAAGTCATTTAGAACCTATTTGTGTTTTTTCTTATTCCAAAAATGAAAACAAAGAGAATTAGCTGCGACTGCAAGCCCCCATCGTCAGCTACATAGACTGAAACCTTCTCTGCGTGGTCGCCCCCCACATGAAAGCAAGCACAACATCATATTACAACTAGGAGAAGGAGATCACAAAGAAGGTCGCTATGGCCAATTGAGTTTGGATTTTAAAAATAACGATTTTAAAAGGTGTAATTTGAAAACATAATTTTTAAATGCTCATGATCTAAATATTTGGTAAAATTGTGGTTTGATTTTAACCTCTTAAAATTGTCCCTTTTTTAAAATCTCACCCCCTTCAGTCTTACTTACGAATTGAAAAAGCAAATTTTTATACGTTTTCAAATAACAATTATTTTGAAAGCACACTCCCAAGCAATATATTTCCTACAATTTAGTGTAAAATAAGTTGGCCGAGGTATTGAGTTTGGGTGCGGGGTGATAAATATGTGCCGGTCCATATAAAACTTACCACATTAGTCATTAAATAATAAAAATTTCCTATCAAATTTAGGTTTTTTTTTTTTTAATTTTTTTTATCACCATTAAGATATTGTAATCCATATATGAGCATTGTTTGCTTTAATACGGGGAGCAAATGTCGAACAGGTGGGTGGGTTGACGAAAATTTGCTCGTACAGGAGGCCTATATAGGCTTTTTTTTTTACATTTATTACCCAAATAGCTAACAATCTAGTTACCGAAATTGAAGGGCAGAGGGATAATAACAATCGGGGGTAGGGATAAAATGGGAATGTAGAAACGGTCTACCTGGTGAGATTATGCTCGGGCTAGTTGATTAGATTGGAATAAGATTTAAAAGCTGGCCGGCAAGTTTTTGAGATAAACAAATTCAACTTCCCATCATCCGAGATATTCTTATTAATAGTGACAAAAATAAAGAAACAACTTCTAGCCTCTAGGGAGTCATATGTGCCCAAAACAAAATTATCTTACCATACACAAAAGTGAAAAGACCGAATAAAGTGTAAATCAAACCAAAGAGACAAGCAAGGTTGAGAAAAGTTGAATTTCTTATGAAGTCCAAAATGTGGCAAATTATATTCTAGACTTTACTTTTCTTTTATGTTGGGGGGCAAACAAAATATTCAAAAGAAGTAAATCATGCAAGAAAAAGCAAAACCATGCTTACACAAAGAATATCAAATTCTAGTTTGAGTGTAAAGTGGAGTGATGGGGGCAAGTGATTAAAAGCAAGAGAAATGATTCAAAGGAAGTGCAGCTTGTGGCCTGCGGGATTTTGAGATGCTTCCTTCAACATTAACGTGTAAACCATGTCAACTTTTCATTTTTCATTTATCAAAACTTCATTTATTTTTTCTCAATTTCCATTACTTTTGTAATGTTACTCTCAAAGTTTAAAAACTCTCAATATAGTGTTATTGAAATTCTACTTTTTAGCAATGTCACCCCTATATTGGAATTTATTTATAAATCCTAACAATGGGCATGAAATTGTCAAATACCGTCATTAAAAAAAGAAAAAGAAAAAGAAATGGTCGGTCATGGGTCACTTTTTTTTTTTCAAAAATAAAAATTTATAATTAATTAAGGATATATTTGAAATTTTATAAAATTTCAAGGATATAAATGTCATTTCATCATTTTTGGGTCTGATTTAACCCCAAACCAAATCCTAGTGAAGGGGTGACATTGCAATAAATTGAAAGTTCATTACGCTAAATTGAGAATTTTAGAACTTTAAGGAAAACATTACAAAAGTGATAAAAGTTCAGGATATTACATGAAATTTCCCCTTTCCATTTGATTTTGCTTCTTAAAATTCCATTCCCACCCATTGAGTGTGGTATGCAATTGAAAATATAATGTTCACAACGTGATGTTCACTCTGTGAGTAGAACAACAAACGACTCATTATGTTAATATGGATTTACTAAATACTCACATTTTATTTTATATATACAAAAGCCTTAATTAGTATATTATTATTTAGAAACCTTATTAATCCATTAAGAGCCTCAAGCAACCCCGGCCGAAAATAAAAAGAGAGAGAAGTTTGGAACTCTGGCAAAAGAAGACAAAGAACGTGCATGGATATCTTTTGTTATTCCTGCTAATGGATCGACAGAAAAATGTATTAAGTAATTTATGGAAAAGAAACATCATATCTATTGTTATTTCTTATTGTTTTCTTTTTTTCTTAAGCTAAGGTATGATTGTATTAGTAGATATAAAGGAGATATTTTTATGTTGATCGAAAATGCTTGAAATGTGAGATGAAATCCAGTAACCGATGTTAAATTATTGGAAATTCTAGTCATGAATGTGTTTTGTATGTTATATATTTTGCACAATCAATTTGCATGGCAAATTGTAAGATATCTCATCCATGTTACATAATTCATTTTCTGTTTATTTCAGTTTTTATTGTTTCTTTTGTGGCTACGAAGCTTTGTGGTCACAGCTGCCTTAACCAATTCTTTAAATTAGGATGCATTCAATTTCCTCGACGTTTGTTTCAAATCAATTCGATGGGCTTTGAAAATGGATTAGTTGAGTTATGTAATTTCTTCTTTATGAGGCTACCTGAATAACATGCAATTTGGATAGTCGATTGTAGGCGGTCCCAATCCAAAAGAACATCCTAATTTAGAATATCACATCTTACATGTTTGCATTTCTCAATTAACTGATCAAAAAATTATGTGTATCAAGGCAAATTCAATGATAAACAATTTTTTTTTTTTTTGGGTTGTAAAATGCACATATGGGTTTCAAATATGGATGGTAGGTTGAGGACTACTTCACGTGTTTTATGGGCTGGATAAAACTATAGGGCAATTTTGACCCGAAAATTGAGCATCCTAATGTGAGCTAAACTTACCCTACACAAAAGATGAATAAAGATACATGTAAATCAAACCAAGGAGCAAAGACGCAAGCAAAGTATAATTAACTTGGATTGCACTCAACAAGTCAAATTCTTTTTGAAATGCAATCATCTTTTTTATCATCTTGTCATTTACGAAACATATATATTAGTTTTAGAATTTAGAGGTTAATTTTGAGCCAAAAAAATGATCATTCTAATGTGACCCAAACTTATCATACACAAAAGTTAAAAGGCATAATAAAAAATATATCTTATAAATCAAACCAAAGAGGGAAGCAAAGGTTTACTTGGCATGCACTCAACGAATACTGACATGCTGAGAAAAGTTGACTTGGCTTGGACTCATTGTATGATTCTTTATATTTCTCTTAATGTTGTTATTATAATGATATTCTTCTTCTAAACTTACTTTTCTTTTTGTTGGAGGACAGAAAAAAAATTCAAAAGTAAATCCAAGGATAAAGCAAAAGCAAGCTTAGACTTATCATTATACACAAAGAATCGAATCCTAGATTGAACAATATTTTATTTCAGATCAATATTTGACATGGTCCATGAATATATATATATATATATATATATATATGGAGAAAGTGAGTCTACTTTTCGATTAGGAAGATGTGTGAAGTTGGAGGGAGAAAGACATTGGTTAATTGATAGCTGGTTTTTTAAGAGCTATAGCATCTTGAAACTGAAGAAAGCTCATTATGCGGTAGCTTTGTCTTTTTTTGGTCCTTTTTTCTCTGAGCAAAATGGTTCAAAAAAACGCTAAAGCAACAACACAACAGAAAGAAAAAAGAAATAAAAGAAAGGACAAACCGAGGAAAAAGAAGGAAAACAGGGGATATCCTGAGGAGGGTTAAGGTCACTAGCAGGGACAGCAACAATTGGGGTTAGGTCAAACATTGATTTTGCCAAACAATTAACCCTTTTTTAAAAAAAATTAGATTTTTAAATTGTACATTTTTAAATTGCACTTTTTAAAATCGCAAACAGTGACGGTCATTCCTGTTGATCATAGATTAATAGCGTGAAAGGTGCCTTGAGTCCTTGTGGGGGTCTCATGAGCTGATCACATTTTGTTTTCACTTAGAATAATGACTAATGTTGCAATAAGTTCAATAGATTTAACTTGATTTAATAATTCTATTGATTTATCAGTTAAATGTATAAACAATTAAATTAGATTACATCGATCTCTTACAATTTCAAATTCTAAAATTATTAATTTAATGTTTTATTTTTCTATAACTGCGATTTAACTGCATAAGTAATTGCATGCCATGCCATATAGAATCTCTATTTTCTCTACATGACCAAGTTTAATTATTCAGTTAACTTTTTCTTTCCTCTTCGATCGGTGTTGCAATTTTCTCATCTGTACTCCGCATTTGAGTCCTCAGTCGAGCAGAAAAAAACAATATGCTTTGGTTGTACGTAAAGAACCAATTAATCATACATTGAGAAAAAAAAAATGGAATGCTTTCATTACATAAATAAAATTATTCTCCAGACTTTTGGATGAACAAGTAGTACAAAGAGGGAGACCATTAGAAAGAAAGAAACACACAAAAACCCAAACAGTGAAGTAGTACAAACAACCCAGCTAGCTGAGTGTTCACTCAAGTTCAAGAAACACAATATAGCGTAATAAATAATAAATACTAAATACTAAATAAGAAGCTGCCAACCTCATTACAGGACTCAAGACCGAGATTCTCCACATGAAATATATAGCATTCTACCATCGCTTTTCTGGCCGTTCACTTCGTCTCCACATACAATCAGGGTAATAAGGTCTAGGGGGGTGGACATTAAATTTGCATTCAATACATGCTAGGGCCACATCATCAATATAATCCTCACATGCATCACAAGTGTATCGTTTAGGAATCTTGACAAAAGTGAGAGGGTGCTCATGATATTCACTTTTGTAAGTACTTCCAATCGTGATGCGTGGATAGTTCCCAAGAACACATTCAGGATGAACGGAGAAGTCGCATTCTTTACAATAATAGAACCAATGGTTCGGCTCTCTTTCTTCTTCGCAAATTAGACAATAATATTCTCTAAAATCGTCTTCAATTGCATATGTGAGCTTGAGGAGATGTGTATCATATTTATGCCTCCCTACCAGTGAAAGATTTGCACATCTAATTCCCAAGATGAAATCGCAGCCGGTGCATACGAAGACATACTTCTCATTGTCCTTAGGACAAGCTTTGCATTTTCTTTTCTTAGAATCTTGAGCAAGGTAAAAAGAATGTTGATGACCTTCATGTCTAAGAGTTTCTGGAATTGAGGCGCATTGAATGTCAAATGTAATGACCTCCTTATCCTCATCCCAGCATGTGTCACATTTGTAGGTGAAGCCACGATGATGACGAAAACACAAATTACAAAAGAACATGCCACTCTTGTTAGATGCTCGTGGGAGGAGGGTGAGCGAGTGAAAGTTGTGAAGTGGGTATTGCTCAATTGTTTTGGGAAGTTCAACACATCGAGCATGGAAAAAGAAGATGCATTGTGCACAACTGTAAAACGGGATCGAAGTTATGAATTCCATACACCCTTGACAAAGCTTATCATCCTTGATCTCATCATCACATAAGATTAACTTATGCTCTTGATGGTTGAAATGTTGGATTTCCCCGAAGTGAGGTTCTTTGTCCTCTGCTTGATTTAACGCCTTGATCAAATGAGTTGCACGACAAACGGAGTAGTAGGACACTGACTGATCACTAGTTGTAGATGACTCCTCGTATTGATCCCTAAAATGTCTTAGACATTCCGTGTGCAAAACATAACTACATTTTTTACAACAGTAAGCTGCATACTTTATATTCACCTTGTCTCCGCAATTTCTACAAAACATGTCGTCACGCTTATTGACTTCATGGGGAGAATAGATGAGGTTGAGGAAATTACTGTGTAGCTTAATTTTGATTGTGCTTGGAATTTCTGCACATTTTTTGTGAACCAATATGTTGCAGATACTACATTGGTTGGCAATGTTATTGGCTTCCTGTCCACATGCATCACAGTGGAACTGGATCCGCCTCAAAAAGGGGGAGAATTCATGTTGGTGACCGTTGTTAGGATTGCAATTAGCACATTTGATGTCGAGTTGTAAATCACACGAAAAGCAACGGTAAAAGAAAGAGCGATTGTGAGATCTACAACAAGCATCGCAACGCTGTTCGCTATCAAACCAATAGAGGGAAAGGGCATGGTCTGGGTGTAGAGGGTGACTTATCTCTGGAGATAGATCGGCGCATGACTTGTGGATGAAAAAGCTGCATTTGGAGACACAGCATTTGTAGGCGGGACCCAATACTGGCTCGTCGCACCCGTTGCAAACAGCTTCATTTTCCAGCTTTTCTGTGAAGTCCAAGCAATGATTCCAAGATGATGAGGAGTAGTAGTGAACATGGCGGTTACCACATTCGACGCAATTGTGGAGGGAACCCCATTTTGGTTTCTTGCACCGCCAATACGAGCAAAGAAGTTGCTTCTCACCATCTTTTTTCAGCTCTTCTCTGTAGATCAAGTGGTGCGGAGGAGGATAACCGTCATGACCGCAGGACCCCATATGTGTCGTCTGAAGAGACAAGATCTCTCTCACACACACTGACACGCGCGCACTGATCTGTGTGTCTCTCTTCTTACAAGTTACAAGTAGTGAAATTATTAGCACAGAAGCGATGATGGAGAGGGAGAGAAAGAGAAAGAGAAAGAGGTATACAAAGACCAAAGTGATATTCAGAATTCATTAATCTGCAGATAATAAATGCGATTGATTGTTGAAGAATTGAAGAATCTGAAGATGATGTGTGTAGGAGGGATGGCAATGAAATTGAAAAAAGGTAGTTCGATGGACCAACACACACATACCCAACAAATTACGTGTGCCATTAATATTTATTTATTATATTTGCTACAATACAATACTTCCCCAGCTGTTTCAATATTTACGAGACAAAATTAATTCGTAAGATTGAAAAAAAGACAGCTGGACCATCTTAAAGAAAATAAAGAAAAATAAAGATATATATATTTTCGTCTTTTTAATTTTGAGGACTACAAAATTGTCATTCATGCTTCTTAAATTTCATTATTTCATATTTAATTTATGATCTCACCAGACAATCAATCTCTCTCCCTCCGCCGTCAATATTATTAATCAAACAGCTTGTAACTAAATCAAGCAAAAGAGGCAAAGTAAAGTATAACTTGGCTTCCACTCACCCAACTCTGATGTTAAATTCTTTAAATATTTTCACCTTTAATTCAAAAGTTCTTTTTTAATATATATATATATATACATATACACACACAAACTAATTATAATAATGAATTTTGTATTCTCATTCAATACAAAAAAGAAACGTCTATACATTATTCCCCACGAATTTACTATCCAATTGATAATATGTCCTCAAACTTTTAATTGAAACTATACATCTCAAAAATTATGAAAAAAGTTGTCGATGTCCTTTCCCAATTCTCATAATTTGGAGTTATAAATAAAAAATAAAAAACCTCATAATTTGAAGTATCATCACATCTTATATGTTTGCGATTCTTAATTAACAAATCAAAAAATTAGAAAAAAAAAAAAAATCAAAAATTATTATTCAGCGTTAAAGCTTTTTAGTTGTTAAACATTGTTAGGATTCTTATGGTCAATTAGGTTATCCCATACTGGGTGCATAAATCATCCCTTAATTGCTTCTTCTTTGCTTTTTTTTTTTGGGTGTGTGAAGAAGGGAATTATTTTTGATGCAAAGCTCACGTGAACCTTTATCTCGTAAATTAGAGATCGCTAGCTGAAGTTCTTGGTTTTTTTTTTTTTTTTTTTTTTAATCTTTTTTTTTAATTTATTTATTTTTATACTATAGATCAAGTGATGCCCACAGCTTCATTATTAATGTCACATCATTTTGGGTTATATGATAGTCATATTGCATAATGCTAAATAGCATTACTCATTTATTATATTTGCTAGAACCTAATGGGTCCCGATTGTTTGCTATTCAATTTCGTGTGACAAGTTAGATTTATTGACGAAATTACTTAAAAGTCTAGGGACAATGAAAATAGCTAAACCCGTAGTCACATTCCTTCCCACTTCCTAGACTACCTTGTGGTTCCAATATAATTTATTTAGATCTTTAATTTTGAAAATTGTTTTAGAAGTTTTAGGTTAATTTGACCAAAAAAAAAAACAAAAAAACAAAAAACGGCATCTACAATGACCCAAACTTACTGTACAAAAAAGTTGAAATGCTGAATAAATCAAACCCAAGAGGCAAGCAAGGTTGAGAAAAGTTGACTTCTCCATAGTTATGATTACTTATGAACACCTAAATGTGACAAATTATATTCTAGACTTTACTTTTTGTTGGGGGCAAACAAAATATTCGTAAGTAAATAATGCAAGGAAAAGCAAAATAAAGCTGACGCAAAGAATATAGAATTTTAGTTTGAGTGTTAAGTGGAGTAATGTAAAGGCATGTGATTAAAAGCATGAGAAATGATCAAAGGACGTGTACCATGCGGGGTTTTGAGGTGCTTCCCTCAACTTTAATGTGTAAAACATGTAAACTTTTCATTTTTCTTTTTTTTTTTTTTTTTGAACTTTATCAAAATTCTAATTTTTTACAATTTCACCCCTCCATTAGTACTTTTTTTATTAAATGCTAACATAGGGGTGTAAAATTCTCAAAATACCCTCATTTAAAAATTAAAAATAAAAAAAAATGGCCCGTCCTGGGTCACTTTTTTATATAAAAAATTTAGTTAAAGATCAATTTAAAATTTTATAAAATAAATTTTGAGTATAAAGATCATTTCACCTTTTTATCCGTGTTTATGGTTCAAGTTTGTAGACATAAACATTTCCAAATTATCATTCCAAACTATATAGATATATTTTATTATCTATCGTCACATACTATCCTAATGTTAATAGTGATACCGTTTAGCAAGGGTTGACTTGGGCTTCAGCCCACATCAGGCCTTGTTGGGCCTTGGATCCATCAATGCTTCTTTATTCTTCAAGCTAAATCATAACCAATAGTGCCGTTCGATTAGCCCCTTCTTTCCCAGGGAAATCTTCAACCGGTGGCCCCCAATTTGTCGGGTGCATTACGACAAAAAGTAGTATTTCTCTCCTTTATCCTTTAAATTTTTAATTGCTCTCTCCTTTTTCTTTTAGATTTTTTTTTTTTTTGTTTGACATATCCACACAAGAAAATAGGGAAAAAGGGTTTAAACTAGTAACCTTCGCTTAATGAGATGTGATCTACAGCCGATTAAGTTATCTCTTGAGACAATAATACTGAATTGTTGTATACCCATTCAATGCAAAAATTATCTCTTGGCTTAATGGGCTATAGCTGAAATACAATGCCTAATAGCCTATTTAGCCCGAATGTTGATCCATTTACCATATATATATATATATATATAGAGAGAGAGAGAGAGAGAGAGAGAGGATCCTACTCTTATTCTATTTATAAAATCTAATATGTACGAGGGAATAAATTCTCCTTATTTTACTTGAAATTAAAACGCACTCATTTAAAATCCAACAATAAAATACTATTTTTCATACATGTTGCTAATTGCTAAAGGTCATCAATTAATAGCTAAATTCTTTGAATATTGTCACCTTGAATTCACAAGTTCTTTTGAATATATACGAGCTAATAATAATGATGATTTTTTTAATTCCCATTCCAATGATTCCATACAAAAATAAAATATGCACATATTTCCAATAAACTATTATCCAATTGGCAATATCCCCTCAAACTTTTAATTGATGTAATGTATCTCAAACACTATATAAAAATTGTCAAAAACCTTTCTCAATACTCATAATTTAGAGTATCATCGCATCGATCTTATATGTTTGCGAATTCTAAATTGTCAAATCAAAAAATTGTTGTGAAAGCTTAGAGATAAAACACAAAATTTCACAAGACAAGTTAGATTTATTGATGAAATTAGTAAAAAGTCTAGGGGCAATGAAAAAAGCTGGACCCATGCATAGTTATGTTCCTTCACCTTCCCACTTCTCACACTACTATGTGGTTCCAATAGTATTATTTTAGATCTTTGATTTTGAAAATAGTTTTAGAATTTATAGGGTAATTTTGACCTAAAAAAATTAGCATCCTACTTTGATCCAAACTTACCATACACAAAAGTTGAAAGGCCAAAAAAAGATATATGTAAATCAGACCCAAGATCCAAGCAAGGTTGAGAAAAGTTGGACTTCATCTTATGAACACCAAAATGTGGAAAATTTTATTATAGACTTTACTTTTCTTTTTTGTTGGGGGCAAACAAAATATTCAAATGTAAATGATGTAGGGAAAAGCAAAAGCAATCTTACACAAAGAATATCGAATTTGAGTTTGAGTGGTAAGTAGAGTAATGTAAAGGCATGTGATAGCATGAGAAATGATGCAAAGGAGGAAGTGCAGCTTGCGACCTGCGAGGTTTTGAGATGCTTCCGTCAACCTTAAACGTGTAAACCATGTCAATTTTTCATTTTTCATTTACAAAAACATTATTTAATTTTCTTCAACTTTTATTATTTTTGCAATATCAAAGTACCTCCGGCAGAAGTAGCCAAAATAGCTGCAAAAAGTACGAATTTTTATTTTAACTACTCATTTTTTTCATTCACACTCTAATAGATTTTCTATCTTACTCTTTTTTTTAAAAAAAAAAAAAAATTGTGTAGGAGATAGTGTGAAAGAAAGAGGAGGAGAGCGAGAGAGTAAAAGAAAGAAAGGGTGAGAGAAAAAATAATAATAAAAGTTTTATAGTGTGAATAATGAATATGTTATTCCGTCTATTCTCTATTCATACTAAAAGGAAAAACTATTTTGCTAGAGAGGACAAAAGGCTAATAGTTTGACTATTATGAAAGATTTGTCTATTTTCTTGGAGAAGCTCTCCCTCAAAGTTTGAAAACTTTCAATTTAATATATCAAAATTCTAATTTTTTGCAATGTCACCTCTTAGAACTTTGTGTTAAATCTTAATAGAGGGGTACGAAATGAAAGCAAAGAGAATTAGCTACGAGCCCCCATCATCAGCTACATAGAGTCATAGACTAAAACCTTCTCTGTGTGCTCGCCCTGGCCCCACATGAAAGCAAGCATAACATTAGATAACAACTAGGAGAAGGAGATCTCATAGAAGGTCGATAAGGCCATTTGAGTTTGGATTTTAAAAATAGCAATTTTAAAATGTGTAATTTGAAAACACAATTTTTAAATACACATGATGTAAACATTTGGTGAAATTGTGGTTTGATTTTAACCTCTTAAAATTGTATGTTTTTAAAATCTCATCCCCTTCGGCCTTACATACGATTTGAAAAGATAAATTTTTATATGTTTTCTAATAACAATTTTTTTTTTTTTTATTGTTTTTGTTTTGGAAAACACACTCCCAAGCAATATATTTCCTACGATTTAGTGTATCATAAGTTGGCGGAGGTATTGAGTTTGGGTGCAGGGTAATAAATATGTGTCAATCTATATAACACTTACCACATTAGTAATTAAATAATAAAAATTTCCTATCAAATTTAATTACTTATTTTTTTTTAATCACCATTAAGATATTGGAATCCATATATGAGCATTGTTTGCTTTAATACGGGGAGCAAATGTCGAACAGGTGGGTGGGTTGACTAAAATTTGCTCGTACAGGTGGCCTATATAGGCTTTTTTTTACCCAAATAGCTCACATTTTAGTTACCGAAATCGCTAGGGTGGAGGGATAATAACAATTGAGGGTAGGGATAAAATGGGAATGTAGAAACGGTCTACCTAGTGAGATTATGCTCAGGCTAGTTTGTACTTTGCGGAATGATTAGATTGGAATAAGATTTAAAAGCTGGCCGGCAAGTTTTTGAGATAAACAAATTCAACTTCCCATCATCCGAGATATTCTTATTAATAGTGACAAAAATAAAGAAACAACTTCTAGGGAGTCATATGCACCCAAAACAAAATTATCTTACCATACATAAAAGTGAAAAGGCCGAATAAAGTATAAATCAAACCCAAGAGGCAAGCAAGATTGAGAAAAGTTAAAGGGCAAAATTCACTTTACCCCTCTAATGTTTCAGGGGTTTTTCAATTTAAACCCCAAAGTTTAAAAAGTGGCAGTTCACCCCCCCAAAGTTTCAAAAACTTGCAAAATAGACCTTTTGTTAACATTTCCCGTCAACTTGGATGGAATTTCTCACACGTGCGCCTCATGTGCGTGTTTAACCCAGATTTTTCCAATTTTGTCCTCACCCACACCCTCTCTTCTCCTCCCTAGAGCACAGCTGTCAAGCACCCGCCCAAGAATCAGACACGTGTTTTGCAAAGCCACCTCTCTAGGTGACATCTCCGATTCCATTGAGCCCCCATGTGCAGGTGTCGGACCTGCTGTGAATGCTGAACTAACATCGGCGAGAAAACGTACGGCCCAAGGATAGTGTTCGCTGGCAAGGAAAGCAATCCGACCTTGCGAAACGGGCTGTTGGAGATGGAGGAGTTTTATGAGGACAGCGTGGCAACGCTGTTGTCCCGGTCTAGGATTTCCCCATCGGAAATCGACACCCTCGTCATCAACGTCTCCATGCTCTCCATCGTCCCTTCCTTAGCCACCAGAATAATCTACCGTTACAAATTGAGGGAGGATGTTAAAGCCTTTAATCTCACTGGAATGGGGTGCAGCGCCAGCCTCATCTCCGTCTTCCAGCCTAAACTAATACTAAAAAAGAAACCCATAGTCTTTAGTACCAAACAAATAAATTTAATCTTATAGAAAAGAGACAGGGAGAGGTGTGACCTTGTTCTTTAGCCTAAACACTAAAGAAACCTTTTTAATTTTTTTTTTGTCCTTAGTCGTCATTGAAACCACAAAATGAATACGTTATAAGTAATAATTGGAACTGGCTTGGAGACTTTTAAACCCCGGCCACTTCTCTCTCTCATAGGCCAGGCCAGGGAACTGGAAATAAAAGAAAGCGTAGATTGAAGATTCGCGAAGTTTAAAGAAGAAAGGAGTAAAAGTTAAACCATTTTTTTTCTTCTTGTTTTTCTTTATCTATACAGAGGAGGGACCATAAAGCTTAGCAAACCAACAAAAACCCAAACTATTAAAAGAAGGAAAAAAAGAAAAACGACAAGCAAGTTACAAGGAGTAGAAACTACAACATTTTAGTCAATAGTGTCCAAAAAAGAGGAGCTAAGACTCACAAACACCACTCCTCTTCCTCTGTCGTTGTTTTGTGCTATGTAAATCAAAACCATATTTCTCCTTCATTTTTTTCCCTGAAAATATTGAAAGAAAGAGATCAGAGATCAGAGCCGGAGAGCACTAGCCTCTTTGAGAAGAGGGACCAGAGTGCCATTGATATGAGAGGCCATGACTCTGTCCATTGCCCCAACAAGCTTCCCGCCGATGAAGACGACGGGGACAGCGGAAGAGGTGCCTAAGAGCCTCATGAGAGCCTTCTCCATGTATTTGCCTCTGGGATCCTCGTCCAACTCGTACACAGTTGGGTTGACGCCCATCCCA
>VIBQ01000148.1:35816-78242 GCA_006937295.1 Carpinus fangiana
ATATATATATATATATATATATATATTATTACCTATTTGAACTTAGTATGGCATAATCACTGTTGAACTTGACAAATTCATGGGTTATGGCCATGAAGTTAATCAACGTGTGAGAACATGGATGGTGTGGGGGCACGTTGATCAAGTGAGCTTGTGACACGTCGAAGTCTCAACTATCCCCTTATTTCTGTTAGGCTGTGGGCCATGTACAACTAGTGGCCCGGGGCAACCAGCTTGGACTTCAACATGTTGACGGATCTTGATCGATGCACTACCCAACAACCCAATTGATATAAACTCATTGGCATTAAGAATCCGTTTCGATTGCGTGATTAAAATTACGTTGTTGAAATTGTTACTTTTTAAAATTATAAAGGCATTTAATAAAATATGTTTTTTTTTTTTTATCAAATATTTATTATGTGAAATTGTGATTTTAGTTTAAATTTGTGTTTTTTCAAAATAAAGGCATTTGATAAAACATGTTAAAAAGTTTTTTTTTATTTATTTTTAATTATTATTTATTTTTATCAAATATTTGTTATGCGAAATTGTGATTTTAGTTTAAATTTGTGTTTTTTCAAGTAAGTATACCCTAACCTACTTATAGAAATCGCAATTTTTTTTGTTTTTTGTTTTTTTCCATTTTAAATTAAGTATTAGTGTTTTTTATATCGCAATGCGAAACACTTTACGCTTTACAATATCTTTAAAAAACACAAATTATTCTTACGAAATCGTAATCACAAATGCATCCTAAGAGCAAGAATTTGTATAATTTTTCTGAGATATATAAATATTGACTATTCCAGTTAATTGGTTAAACAAATAGAAGAAGAGAACCATTCATGTCAAAACGACTAATTAAGGAGAGGTTCTCTTCCATCAGCTAAAATCTGTGTTATTTTTTCTTAATAAGTTCAATCATGCACATTGCTAATGGGAGAAAATGGAAGTCAAAATCAGAATGTAACCGGAAAATATTAGCGCGCAGGAGAAAAGTCTAAGAAATTAAAGACAGTTCAATCACAATATATATATGTAAAACCTCAAGCACATAGAGCCAATTATAATATTGTCGACATTTAATTAAAGGGAAAAACAATAACATACATAGAAATCATTAATAAAACAAAAATAAACACATATGAGGAACATTCATCTCACATGCAGGTACTAATTCTTAAAATTAATAACAAAAATAAATATATGCAATATAACTAATAATTCTTAAGATTGGCCATGCAATTCCCACATGTGTTCTACAAGGTCGGATTGTAGCTAAGAATGGGAAGAGAAGAAATAAATGCAGAGAAAGAAGAAAATGGTTTGAGCTAGGGAAACGGAGGAGATCCAATACACAAAACAAAGAAAAAGTAATATTGAAAATAATATTATATTATATTGGAAATAATATTAAATTTTAAATAATATTATATTCAATCTAGTGTGTTACAGTGAATAGCTATAAATTGTTATTCACCAAAAATAGCTAAATATAGCTAATATATCTTTTTTAGTTACACTGCTGAAAATGCTTTAAATGACTTTTAAAATCACCGTTGAATATAAGATAGATCTTTATTGAATTTTGATTAAATGAAAGTTTTAAAAGTCACATATGAGTGTGAAAAAATTATGTAAAAAAATGAGAGTAAGTATAGCATTCAAATACTTCTATAGTTATATATATAATTTTCTTAAATGTACTTATTTTAATTTGCATCTAGTTTTTTTTTTGTTTTAGTTTTAGCTTAGCGTGCACTTTTTGGATTTTGCTTTTGCTTTTGCTTTACGTAAATACCTTGTGCAACAAGACAACACAATCCAAATAGACTTGGATCGATGATGCCTTTCTTCCGAACATTTTCGTTTTGAAGGGGAAGTCATCACTCAAAGTCTAGCCCAGTGGGCCGAGACTCGCATACTTGCCTTTTCTTCTTCTTTCTTTTTGAGGTAAAAATCATTTTTAAAATAAGTATAGGGACAGTTGGTTTCGTGTTGTTAAATTGTCATTTGTCCCAAATGTTTAAATTGATAAGAAAATGTAATTTTAATCACTTAATAAATATTTTAACACTCCACCTCACGTGTGGACTCAAATGATTTTTTAATAGGTAGAATCAAACACGTAGAATATTTAATTTAAATAAGAGTAAATTTATGGAGTCAAAGTTCAAATCCAAGAATCAAGACATTTGATTTTGATACCATGTTAAATCACAACTTTTCATTTTTTGTGACGGTAACAGTGAGATTGGATTGTAAGATTGTGGCTACAACGTATGTACGTGGAATGAATGAATAGACTCTAAGGTTACTTGCGGCTAAATAAGTGTCTAATTTTGGCAGCCTGCTCCTCCAATTTCTCTGTGATTTTTTGCTTGAAATCGATGGCTTTGCTTAACTGTTGATCTATGCAATCAAGACATGCCTCCTTCATAATTCTTGCAGATTATGGGAAACATACTATACTAAATCATCATTTATTTCAAAAGCTTAAACAAATAGAAATAGATAAATTTAATTAATTAATCAATACTTTAACAAAAGAACATTAATATAGTTAGAAATAATTAGGGAGCCTTTTGCTTTAACATCGCTTTCTCCTTTAAAGGATTCGTTTCTTTTTTTAAAGTGAGAATGGAATTCTTTTGTTCAAAAAGAAAAGGTTAAATTGTGTTATAAAAGAGATGGGCAAAATTCATACTCAATACTGATGTGGAACATATATACTTTGCTTGAGTTCCAGGTATTGTACGTATGGAATCCATTCTCTTATTCAACATGATCGACATTCTCTTAATTGTCACGACCATGATTATTTATGTACATATTATTACCTATTTGAACTTAGATCACTGTTGAACTAATTAACATATGCCCATACGTACAACCTCGTACAATTCAATGTATCAAATTCAATCACAGAACTTTAACATACCGAAAATATATATATTGTCATGATTGCCAAATTGGATGCTATAATGTTGGGTTGATTAGTGGCACGTAATGTTTTTATTTTTATTTTTCTTTTCTTTTCTTTTTATTATATTTCGAGAAAACTTCACTTATCACCCTTATCTTTTATAACTTTTGCAATTATACATTTAAACTTTAGAAAGTGTTAATTTATAGTTACCATCTTTCAAAAGTTTGTAATGTCAACCATCCCGTCCAAATTCACTTCTGAGATTTGATTACCCTAAATCGACACTTTTTAAAGTTTAATGGTATGATTGGAAAAATGATGGAAGATAAAAGGTGATAAGTGAAGTTTTCTCGAAATATTTTAGATGATACTTGGCTTGGCACTTATTAGATTAGTTTGAAGTAAATTTTCTTCAAATTGTGTCCATTTCTGATTGGGCAGAGATAAAAGTGTTTAGGTAAAGTCCACATACCCCTATCAAACTACCACTCAATTGATAATGTCTCCTCCAAACTATCAAAACATTGCCAATGCCTCCCTAAGGCTAACAAAAAGATAACAATGTCCCTTTGTATTTCTTAATAAGACAAATATACCCCTATCAATTCAAAAAAAAAAAAAATTATTTTTTTTAAAAGCAAAAAATTTAATTTAAAAAGAGCGATTTTAAAAAATATATATTTTATATGATTTTTTTTTTTTTTTTTAACTACGAATTTGTTTTAAACGAATATTTTTTTTAAGCGATTTTTTTTTTTTTCTAAACAGAAATTTTTATTTAAAAGAAAAAATTTTAAAAAAACAATTTTTCTTTAAAAAAAAATTGTTTTAGAAAACGAAAATTGTTACTTTTTTAAACAGAAATTTTTATTTTGAAAAGTAAAAAAAATAAATTTTCCACCTTTTGGGGGTTTTTTTTTTTTTTTTTTTTTTTTTGTTTTATTTTAGTTTTAGGTTTTTTTTGTAGAAGTTTGTTTTTATTTTGGGTAACTTCGTCATTGGGGGAAACATTGATAATTTTTGGTAATTTAGGGGAGAACATTGTCACAATTAAAAGTTTGGAAGGATATTATCAATTGGGTGGTAGTTTGAGGGGGATATGTGGACTTTCTCCAAAATGTTTTTAATGTATTGTAGATGAGGTAGTTTTAGTCTCCAAATTACATACACACGCTATTAAACATTTGAAAATGTGGCCATGGAACAGGGTTTCCTTTTGGAATTGAGCTCCCCCACAATCGGGGAAAAATTGAAGATTATTCAATTGTTAATCGTGGCCATTCATTTTAAATCTAATGGTCTATAAAATACCAGCTACTTTTGTATAACTGAAGCATTAAATGCTAGCTTTTGTTTTATCGAGGTTTAAATGATTTTATAAACTATTAGATTTAAAATGAAGGGCCACAACTAACAATTGAAAAATCTCTAATTTCACTCCAATTGAAGGGGATCTAGATCTTTGGGAGTGCGGCATTAATTATATATAGAAGATGACTCAGTTTCTTATACAAATCTATACTCCAAATATCGCACTCTAAGCCTGCTAACTCTATTCACTTTGTCTTCCCTTGTTCCTAGTATAGAGTGAGGAAATGGAGATCGGTGAGGAAATTGAGATCACCGAGTTCAACAAGGAGGAGTTCTTTGACATGGCCGCGAAAGGCGAATGGAATAAAGTTGTCGACATATATCGAAAATTCCCAGAGGCTCACAAGGCCAAATCTAGAAGCTCAGGGGACACCGCAGTACACATAGCTGTCTCCCAGCAGGGCAAAGAAGAGATAGTCAAACAACTTGTAGATCAAATACGTTCCCCTAAAGGAGGAGGCAAAGAGGCTCTTGAAATTAAAAACAACCAAGGGAATACTCCTCTTCATGTCGCTGTATCAACGGGGAATGTGCGTATGTGTGAATGCATTGCACAAGCTTATCCATCATTGGTGGGTGTTGGTAATGCAAATCGCCAAACCCCGATTTTCTTGGCGTTGCAGGATGGTAAACAAGATATCTTCCTTACACTAGTGTGGAAAGCCGCCGAAGGAGACACTCCGGGTGAGCATTAGTTATATCATAAATTCTATTTAATAAAATGCCATACAAGTGTCTCGGTCATTGATTTTTCTTTTTTACAATTTCTTATTGATCTAAAGGCTAATTTTTTATGCCATGTTATTTCAATTGTATGAATGTCGTAATTATTTATAAGAGTAAAAGTTAGTTTCTGTTAGGATTTGTATCCTAAAAACGAAGTTGAATTTGATATTCCTTAAATAAAATTGTTTTATTTAGAGATTAATAATATCTGGACAGCTATAATTCATGAAATAAATTGATGTCCTCATCAAGTTATATTGTATGTGGTTTAGGTGCATGTATTGAATGTGACTAGCTCACACAATATCTAATTAAATCACAAATTCTTTCTAACATATAACTTTGAGCTCATAATTGGTATTCACAAAGACTATATATCAAGGTGAAACTTCATTTAACCTTTTTGAATTCATATCACTTTTTCAGTTACTTATTTAAAATTCAAAAAATCTCAATTTAGTGTATCAAACTTCTAATTTTTTTTAATATTACCCTTTCATTAATTTTTTTCATAAATCCTAACGTCAATTGCATATTAGCTTGCGTGTTAAACTTATTTCCATATTAAACTTAATTAACCATTATAAATAATATAGATGTTGTATGGTTGAGAATCGATAAATGGTTTCCAAGAGGTAGCTCAATTGGCTGGGACCACGCTTTATGAAGTTGGAGGTCACTAAAACATCAATTGCTTTAAGTAAGAATTGGAGGTTGATCCCCTCAAAGTGATCAATTAGTGGTTCAACCCTCACGAAGCAGTCATTATCCCTCTTTCTTTTTTTTTTTTTTTCTTTTTTTTTTTCTGTTTTTTTCTTCCTTAAACTTCTCAAAGCCGCCAAAGGAGACACTTTGGGTGAGCATTAGTTATATGAGAAATTCTATTTAATAAACTGTTATTCAACTGTTTCAGCCATTGATTTTTTTTTTTTTTTTTATAATTTCTTATTGATCTAAAGGCTAATTTTTGATGCCATGTTATTTCAATTGTCATAATTATTTATAACGAGTAATAAATTTGTTAGGATTATTAAGTTAGTTTCTGTTAGGATTTGTATCCTCAAAACTAAGTTGAATTTGATATTCTTCAAATAAAATTGTTTTATTTAGAGATTAATGACATTTGGACAGCTATAATTCATGAAATAAATTGATGTCCTCGTCAAGTTATATTGTATGTGCTTTAGGTGAATGTATTGAATTTGACTGACTAGCTCACACAATATCTAAATCACAAATTCTTTCTAACATATAACTTTGAGCTCATAATTGGTATTCACAAAGACTATATATCAAGGGGAAACTTCCTTTAACCTTTTTGAACTCATATCACATTTTCAATTACTCATTTAATTAAAATTTAAAAAAATTTCAATTTAGTATATCAAACTTCTAGTTTTTTTTTTTTTTAATGTTACCCTTTCATTAATTTTTTTCATAAATCCTAACATCAACTGCATACTAGCTTGCGTGTTAAACTTATTTCCATATTAAACTTAATTAACCATTATAAATAGGGGTTTGTTAGGGGTTTTCCCCATAGTGTTCTTTTGTCGTTTTTTCAGTCTTATGTAAAACATGATTTAAGAAAAAATAAAATTACAATACCCTTTTTTTTTGTAACAGATTAATTTTTATGAGTTAATAGTTAGATTCTAATGCTTTAAAACTTGTTTTTGATTCAAAACTAAAACCTAAAGGTGGAAAGTTAATCCTTTAGGGATGGTATCACCCAAAATAAATTTAATCATCCTAAATTTGATGCTAATGCCTCAATTTTGGTGCTAATGCCTCACAAATTTGGTGCTAATACCTCACAAATTTGATGCTAATATCTCAAATTTGGTGCTAATGCCTAAAAAAAGGGTGATAGAGGCCACTATAATTTTATTTTTTTTTAAATCATATTTTACGTAAAACTGAGAAAACGTTAGGAGAACCTGCGGGGAGAACCCCTAGCATTTTCCTTATAAATAATGTAGATGATGTATGGTTGAGAATCGGTAAATGAAAACATCAATTGCTTTAAGTAAGAATTGGAGGTTGATCCCCTCAAAGTGATCAATTGGTGGTTCAACCCTCACAAAGCAATCGTTATCCCTTTTATTTTCTGTATTTTTCTTACTTTTAGTCAATAGAAATCCTTGGGTTCCTATCACGTGTCCATTTGCCTCTTGTTGCCACTTTATACGATCTTTACAAAGGACTGGGTTGTTTATGGTTTTTTTGGAATCATTAATGGACCAACTTCCTATTTTCTGTTTCCTTTTTTGGCATTGTTTGTTTGAGTTAGGTATGTTGTTGGAGAGCTCACAGCTCTCTGGTTCTTCAATCCCTTGTAACTTTTTTTGGGTATTGAGTAGATCGAAAAAAATAATAATAATAAAAGAAAAAAAAAACCATTATGGGGTGCCAAACATGCATGTGGTGTTAGGTTAAATTAGCGACAAAGATGAAAGCAAACTAAAGCGCTTTTTTTTTTTTTTTTAAATTGAAACGAAAGCTAGCTAGTTTAATTACACTCTTGCCCAATTGTTATGCATAGGCTGCCCACGGATCGTCACATATAGTCGATAGATAAACATTTATATATATATATGGGAAAAAAATATAAAAAAGTTAGCCTCTCAAACTAACAATCATTTGCGATAGAGCTTCACAATATTCAAAAAATATTGAAGTAGTCCATCAAACTACCAAAGTGTGTCAAAAAGGCCATATACTTTTTTATATTCCTATAATACCCTTATTCTTTTAAAAAATAATTTAAAAAAAATAAACTAAATTATTTTTAAACAAAAAAGAAGAAAAAAAAAAAAAAAAAAACCCAAGGAGCGAGTTAATACATTTTTTTTTTTTGGAATAAATAAAATATCAATTATTGTATGTAGTTGACTTAAATTACAAATCGCTTATGTGGTATATAAAAATATGAATAAATGGTTGGCTCAATTGGCAACCACCCCTTTCATTTTTTCTTTTTTTTTTTTATATATATTTTTATTTTAAAAATTATTTTTTTTAATTTTTTTATTTTATTACTCTATTAATTTTTTTTTTATTTTAGTTTTTAAAAGGATAGTGGTATCTTAGGAATATAAAAAATATGTTGCTTTTTTGATACATTTTAGTAGTTTGATAGGCTACTTTAGTACCTCTTGAACATTGTGGGAGCTCTTTTGCAAATTAAAGGCGGTTAGTTTGGGAGGCTTTTTTATATTTTTATCATAAATAGTTTTTAAGGGATAACTCATTGGGACCATGCCTCATAAAATAGATGTCACTATAGTTCAAATCCATCTTTCTTGGAAAAGGATTTCATAAATATGCTTATTTTAATTTGCATCTAGGTTTCTTATTACTTTTTTTTTTTTTTAAATTTTCTTTTCTTATTTTAAGTGCAGACTTTTTGCTTTTTTCTTTTACTTTACCTACATTGTGAAATTGTCTAACAAGACACCGCAGTCCAAATTGACTGAAGATGATACTTTTCTTCCGGACATTTTATTTTTGAAGGGAAAGAAGAGAAAGACGGGAAAGAAGAGAAAGACGGGAAAGAAGGGAAAGAAGGGAAAGACGGGAAAGACGGGAAAGAAGGGAAAGAAGGGAAAGAAGAGAAAGACGGGAAAGAAGGGAAAGAAGAGAAAGACGGGAAAGACGGGAAAGAAGGGAAAGAAGAGAAAGACGGGAAAGATATCACAGAAGAAAGCATGATCAGTAATGTCTTGTTTCAAATGGCCGTGAAAGGCAAATGGGAAGAAGTTGTCAACATATATCAATGGACCCCATTGGCTCACAAGGTGAAGATCACCAAGTCAGGGGACACCGCATTACACATAGCTGTCTCCCATGGCAACGAAGAGATAGTCGAACAACTTATAGCTGAAATAATTTCCCCTCAAGGAGGAAGCAAAGAGGCTCTTAAAATTAGAAACAAGATAGGGAATACTGCTCTTCATGTTGCTGCATCAATGGGGAGTGTGGGGATGTGTCAATGCATTGCAAAAGTTGATCCATTATTGGTGGGTGTTCGTAATGAAGACGGCGAGACCCCATTTTTCTTGGCTGCGGTTCATGGTAAAAAAGAAGCCTTCCTTCGTCTTCTTGATGTCTGTGGGAGCAAGGATACCTGTGAAGTTTATTCCAGGAGGAATAATGGTGACACTATTCTTCATGTTGCCGTAAATGGAGACTATTTTGGTGAGCATTAATTAATTTTATATTTATATCGAGTAGGTTTTTATTTTTTATTTTTTTACATGTCCACATGTCCACACAAGAGGGGGATGGTTTCTATTAGAACAATACTAACAACTTTCCTAAATTTCATTTATTTTCTTAATTAATGGAAAACTTCACAAAACTCTCATAAACTTTCGTGCATTTTCAAAGTATCTCCTTAAGTTCAAAATCTTTCAATTAAGAGTATTAAATTTTCAATTTCTTTTAATTCTTAAGATACTCAGTTTTTAGTATAAAAAATAGAAAAAAACTTCACAAAAGACCCTGAATTACAACACGATTTGAAAAGACCCCTCAAATTTTAAAATCTTTCAATTTCATCCATGAGTTTTCAATTTGATGCAATCTACCATCCTTTGTCAGTTTTTGGACGTCAAAAGTTAAAAAATGACCTTTATAATGCAGAATTTTTATAAAATTTTAAATTTACCCTTAATTTCAAATTAATTTTTTTTTTTTAAAAAATAAAATTGAAGGTTAATTTGGTATTTTTCGTCATTTCTATTAGGGTTTAACCTCAAAAATTGAAGGAGGTGGTAAATTCCATCAAATTGAAAGTTCGAGAGGTGAAATTAAGAGGTTTTAAAATTTAGAAGGTCTTTTCAAAACATGTGGTAGTTCATGAGTTTAAAGTAAGTTTCTCATAATTTTTTTTTTTAAAAAAAAATAAAGCGTCATGCGTTTATTTATTTTTTATATAGAAAAACATATTTGCAACATCTTTGTAATTTGTTTGTACTTTTTATATAAAAAAGTGGGTATTTTGGACATTTTGGAAACATTAAGAGAAAATCCTAAGAGAATGGGAGTAATTGAAAGAAATTAAAAGTTCGATACCCTTAATTGAGAGTAGTTAGAAGTTCATGGGATTAGTCTAAAGTTTCCTCTTTTCTTAAATATAAAAAAAGCTCCTAAAAATCACGGACTTCCTAGGCATTCTCCTAGGGAAGAAAAAGTGGTACCTTAATTAGATTTAAGGTAGCACTTTTAGTTCAATTAACATTATTTTAAAAGTCCGAACCTTAGATTTATGTTTAAGGAAGAAAGATTCTAATTCATCTTTGTTTCCTTTGGGATTTATTTGAAACAATATTTTAATGGTTTCGCTTTTCTTTCTCTTTCTCCTATCATTTAATTCATAGAATATTAAAAGGGTATATAGAAAGGATAATAAAAGTTATTATAGAGTTTATTTGAATAGATATTAAAAAGTAATTTTGTTTCCTATATTTAAGAAAAATTTAAATGAAGTTGTTGCTAATGTTCTTAGAATTTGTATGTTTTAGGTTTTATGTCTCTTTTAGATCCGTTTCCTAACTTTATAAAAGCCCCATTATGGGATGCCAACCATGTAGTTTTATGAGACAATAAAACGTAGGTTTTGCACCTTTCATATGTGAGAAGGAGAGAAGAAAGAAAACCCACTCTCTCTAGTCTCTAGGCCGTGTAATATATAGAAAATAGGAAATAAAGATTAAAAAGGTTTTTGAAATATTCCTCGCAAAAGTTTTTATAATTTACACATACCATTCTTCTCAAGATAAAATCATAAAAATATAAATTTTTATGCTCCTTTATTTTGTGTTTTGATTCTTAAAGAAAATCAGTAAAAAAAAAAAAACACTATTTATGGGGAAAGTTTGAAAAAGTTTTCATTTTTCATTTTACTTTCAAAAGTAAAAGTAACAACTCATGAAGCACGTTGTGTATGGTAATTAAAACAAGTTTCATTTTGCACTTGACAGATTTGGCATACCAAATAATTCACTTGTATCCGAAGCTAGTAGATTCTGTCGATGAGGATGGATTCGCACCTCTCCATCTACTAGCGGGCAACCCTTCCAATTTCAAAAGTGCTAGCAACCTTGGACTGTGCACCAGCATCATTTATCAGTACTGTAAGTATCCCTAAACCCTCACGTTGCCAACAAAAAAAAACAAAAGAACTATTTGAACTTCATCCTAGCTATAGATATATATAAAATTATATATTGCACAACTAGGAACCCACTACATGGCAACTAAAAATGGAGTCTAGTATCAAAAAGGACCACCCTCGAGAGGGGATGAAAGCTTCTTCTACCCAAAAACTCTATTTCTTTTGTTTTCTCTAAGAATATTATATTAAGTTAATGATATAGCGTGACATAGTGGGTTGCAAAGAACAACAACAAGAAAGAATGAATAAATAATTTAAATCTTAAGTCTATCAAAGATTTAAAAATTCTACTCTAAATGCTAGTCTATCTAGGGTTTGAAGGAAAAACTAAAGAAAGCTCAACTGTTAAGCTTCTTATTGAACAAAACTCAAATAATATCAAAAGCTACGTTCTAGGGTCTACAAAACATGTATTTATAGGCCCCAAACAGTAAACCTAATAAAAATACAAAATAAAGTCGATTTTAGCAAAACAGTGCGGCGGCGCGTTTGTAATATCATTCGAATGGGGTTGCGGATAAGCCTCTCTGTGACTCCAACTAATCCCTCATCTACAATATCATCTGGAAAAAGTTGCAGATGAGCCTCTCTATTGCTCCTCCGCTGCAATCTCGTTCGAACAAGATTGCACACGAACAATTCTGCCCAGCTTTCAAGTCTTCTATTTATAGCCCGTTTTGACCTAGTAAACATTGGATTTCATTGAACCTTGTGAAACATGACTTAATATATATTTGAATTAGCTTTGTAATACCACTAAGCTTGCTCCAATCTGAGGTCTGAAACTCTAGATATAACATTTTTAGTAGAACTCTTCAAGTGCGAGCTCCCCCCTATATCATCGCTCTTCTTTATGGAATCTTTAGCTTTCCGGTCTACATCATCTTTCCCAGATCGGAGAAAATTTGTCCTCGAATTCACACGCTCATTATTGAAGTCCGTAGGGATAAGTTCTACCCTTTCCCACTACATCATTCTCCCCCAATTGGAGAGAATTCGTTCTTGAATTTGGATGGTTCTTCCCCCGATCATTCGGATGCTCAATTAATCCATTCCATCCTTTAATGAGACCAAGCCGCTCTACCCTCTCTCTTCTCTTAGAAACTAAACCTAGCCGCCGCCTAGTCTGGGAGGGGGGAAGAATCTCTTTCTTCTTCCCTCCTCCCCTCTCCTAGTTTCCCCCGAGTCCTATGATTTAAGCTAACAAAGATCATCTCCCCACCAACACATAATGTTCAACCATACCAGCGCCATGCATGCTCCCAATCAGACAATTAATTTGGGGGGTACGGGTTAGCCTCCATCAACAGCAAATATATAAACCACACCCGATAGAGGTATAAGAATTTTTCGAACTTCTTACCGGCCCACTTTGGAAAGCTCTTGTGTCTAATTGGCACTACTATGTCACCAACCAAAATTTTTTTCGACAAATACTTAATTTGCTATGGCCTGGAATCTACTCTTCTCTTTTCTTTTTAACATGTCTACACAAGATAAGGAAGAGAGGGGATTAATTCGAATTAGCGATCACCGCTTCATAAGGCATGGTCCACAATCGATTGGGCTACTCCTTAGAGACTTTAAAAATCTACTATTGGGTTGTCACAAGTAACGTAATCCTTTTTTTTTTTTGGTATTAAAAAAAAAAAATCTGTTTGTACTTGACATTGAAATAACATTTTTTTCGTATGTTATTCATGACAACCCAATAGTATTATACAAAAGGCACTTCAACTTCTTTTTTGAATGCAGTCACACAATCCTTTCGTTGATGTAGAAATTAATTAAAGATTATTGCGTTCTGTAGTTACAAGATCAAGAATGCAATGAGGGCCTTCGTCAATATGAATTTTTTCGTTCGTAAGAGAAAGAGTTTCTTTAGCTAGCCTACGAGCTACTTCATTCACCTTCCTTTTAGTATGGTTCACACTCCATAACTGCAAAATTATTCAGCATAAATCTGCCATCTTCAATATCAAAAGGCCAAATCTGCGTCAGTTCTTACATACAAACTCTTGTGATTTGATCATAATCCACTTCAATGATCATAAGGCACTTTAACTTGAATCATAATTGTATTTTTCATAACAAAAATGATTTCTTACAAAATGTACGTCCATGCATACAGAACAACGCAAAACTCTTTTACCAAAACACATTTACAATGCGTTCCACCCCCATATATTTGGTGCGAGGAGCATGTCATCCGTCATTGTGTAATATCATTTTTTTTATTTCCTTTATTTTTTTGTATGACATTACTATTTTGATAATATTGTTTATATCTAGTACTGTCTTCTATCACGGAATATTAATTCTCCTTCGTTGTAATATTTGGAAGGCATATTCGTTGGCCAGCTCCAGGTGGACCCAAAAATAAAGGATGCTTCGAGTGATCAGCCAGCAAATGACGAACACATTCCGAAGTGTCTGGAGAGCATCTTCACAACAACGTGCATCGACACAATTCCAGACGGTACGCGCGTGAATGGATTTGTTTTGGAATCTAGTAAAATATATTAAATAAAATGGAAAACTTCACAAAGGCTTTTAAACTTTCTCGTGTTCTTAGAAGACGCTCCAAAGTTTGAAAACATTCAATTTCACCTCTTTATCGTTAAAATTGATGAAATAACCTTTATACTCTTGAAACTTTTATAAAATTTCAAATTTACACTTAATTTCGCATTAAAAATTAAAAAAACAAATAGAAAAGTTGAGGGTATTTTAGTACTTTTTATAGCCTCCGTTAGGATTTAAGAGAGAGTAGATTATATCAAATTAGAAGTTCGAGGGATCAAATTGAGCGTTTGAACTTTGAGGTTGATTTTCTCAAAACACGTGAAAGTTCAAGAGACGTTTGTAATTAAGTTAACCCTAAATAAAAAAATATATATATATATATATATATATCAACCAATGACAAGAACACCATGTATAGCATGTCAGATTTATGCCAGTAGATGGTGAGAATGAATTCTGTATGCATTGTTCCAATTCATTTTAGGATTAATTCCGGATTCGCCAATTTCCTATTCTTGTTTTTAATATTTGTGAAATTTGTCATATATATATGTCTTATTGAGGAAATTGCAACTTAATTAAGACTTTATTAAGAAAAAAAAAAAGCAAATGCTTGATTTTGTTTGCTGCTTTCAAGCTAAATGGTAAAAAGACTAGCATACACATGCAAAACCACACGCGCGGATGTAGTGCGAATGTTTTATGTTATTATTCATTTGCTATATATATAGGAGCCGATGATGGAACTGATTTTATTTTATTTTTAATTAACAGCATGGAAAGAATGGAGATCAAACAAGGGAAAGAATGGAGATCAAACAAATCCAGACATTGAAAGCAATACAGGTGATCAACGCATAATTTAGGAGTTAAGAGTGTGTTTGAAAGCAATCGTAGGGAGGAAAATATGACCTCCATCAACCTACTTAATTATGCAATTGATGTGAAAATTGATACACGTATACTCCTTCACGATTTACCAAAACATACCGGGGTGAAACTAGCAATTCTCAAACTTATTATAATGAAGATATTCAAATGAATTATTCTGTCTCGTATTTACAGGATCTGATCAAGTCACCAATGGAGCTCGGGAGCGTCAATTATTTCCACATAATTACGTCACCTGCTTTGAATTTCTCAAGCTCTCATACAAGGCAGTGTTGGTCATTTTTGGACTAGGTTTGTCGGAATTGAGAGTTTGAACTTTTCATGTAGATTGGACGGTCTTAATTTTTGTTGTTATTATTCATTTGCTGTGAGCCCATGATCGAAATGATTTTATTTTATTTTTAATTAACAGCCAATAACAAGGGAAAGAATGGAGATCAAGCAAATCGAGGCCTTGGAAGCAATACAGGTGATCAACGCATAATTTAGGAATTAAGCTTGTGTTTGAAAGCAAGCTAATTAATTAGGGAGGAAAATATGACCTCCATCAACCTACTTAATTATGCAATTGATGTGAAAATTGATACACGTATACTCCTTCACGATTTACCAAAACATACTGGGGTCAAACTAGCAATTCTCAAACGTGTCATTCAGATATATATTCAAATGAATTATTCTGTCTCGTATTTACAGGATCTCAAGTCACCAATCGAGCTCGGAGGCGGCAATTATTTCCACTTAATTACGTTGCCGTTTTTGAATTTCTCAAGCTTCTATTCAAGCCAGTGCTGTTCGTTCTTGGACTAGGTTTGTCGGTCTATATATATAGTAATATAACCAAAGTATTTAAATAAAAAAAAAAAATCATTGAACTTTTTTGAACTTTCATAGCTAGCTTTTATAATTGTCATTTTAAAGTTAAAAAACTTTTAATTTAGCGTATCTAACTTTAAAAGAATTACAAACTCATCCCTAAATTAAGATTTTTTATCAAATCATTGCTAATTGAATTAAAGATACCAAAAATATCATTGTTAGAAAACAAAAAAAAGTTAAAAAATTAGAAAATTAAAAAATTTGCTGCCGCGTTGAGCAGTAGCTAACCTGTGGGTTTCATTTTTTTATTTTTTATTTTTAGAATTTTTAAATACAAGGGTATCATATGGGATATTTGACATATATATACTTCATTTGATTTAACCTCGAAACCTAACAGTATGAGTGAAATTGTAATTTTTTTTTTTAAGTTGAATACACTAATAAATTGAGAGTTTTGAATTTTAGAAAGGTGATTACTAGGGTATTATATGGGATATTTGACCCATATATACTTCATTTGATTTAACCTCAAAACCTAATAGCATAAATGAAATTGTAAATTTTTTTAATAGAGAGTTAACCGAAGTGTTTTTTTTTTTTTTTTTGTTTAATACTACAAAGATTTTTTATGACCAATTAGTAGTGTTCAAATTACTAACACATAAGCTGCCACGTCTCATTGACACATATGTATACATTATAAGTACCTAGCTAGGTAATTTACTTGTACGTACGTATACAAATGTAATATGCAATCAATATTTGTTTCTCATTTATACTACTTTTTTGTATCATGTTAAGAAGGGTATGCCCAGATGAAACAGATTGTGGATATGAAACAGAAGCACACATGGTCTGTTCAGATCCTGAATGAACTTGTTACAAGGGCTTCCTCGTACGAATATATATATGGTAACACTGGGACGACTCCCTCGCCGGAATGGGAATCGCGAGCAGATGAGATCGGTAGACAGTTTTCTAGCGGTGAAGGCCGCGAGGGTGAAGATAAGAATGAAGAAGGTAATAAATACTTTATCCTTTTTAGTCCTTTCTGATAAGAATGGATTAAAAGAAAATATTTTCTCTAGTCAATTAGGCCTTAGTTAGCAATGATTGTCACAGTCACAGAACACAAGAA
Organism: Carpinus fangiana; assembly: GCA_006937295.1. Lineage (NCBI taxonomy): Eukaryota > Viridiplantae > Streptophyta > Magnoliopsida > Fagales > Betulaceae > Carpinus > Carpinus fangiana. Next base: position 52,404 of record VIBQ01000148.1, read on the forward strand.
TTCGGAGAATAAGAATATAATACGGTTGACGATGCAGAAGATGAAGCAACAACATGAATCTTCGAGGGGTAGAGGAAAAACAAATTTAATTCTTTGCTTTAATCAATCAGTCCATGTAAGTTGCAAACAATTTAATCAAATTCCAATTACACATTTTCTTATTCGCAGGGAAGGGAATTCGAAAGGTAGTAGAGACTCCCATACTAATTGCTGCTAAAAATGGTATTACTGAAATTGTGGAGAAAATCTTGGAACATTTTCCGTTTGCCATAGACGACGTGAATAAAGAGAAGAAGAATATAGTGTTGTTGGCAGTGGAGAACAGGCAATCCCATATATATAAATTCCTGCTAGAACAGAAAAACATGAGAGGCAGCGAGTTTCAGGCAGTGGACAATGAAGGGAATAGTGCCTTACATCTCGCAGCAAAGTTTGGAGAGTATAATATTGCCAGTGCAATGTCGAAATTGCAATGGGACTTCAAGTGGTATGAGGTATGATCTTATTTATTTATTTATTTTATTCCAGTTAATTATTTAATATTTAACGTCGGTCATCGAGACTAATAAAATTGTCTTTAATTTTGTCATTTGTCATTTATTTTAGCCAATAATAAATGCACAATAAGCAGGAATAAGTTCCTCTCCATTTTCAATTGAAATGGAGAGTAACTATTTTCTAGCCAAATTAAATTTCATAGATCTAATAATTTATAAGTTGCTTGACACTATAAACACTATTATATACAACAAAATAAAATTTAAACAGTAAAATACATCTTCAATATTATTCCACTTGAAAGCAATCTTTTTGTATAATTATTATTATTATTATTATTATTATTATGAATAACAAATTTCATATCACAAAAGAAATTGCACAGTTTTCACCTGAAGGAGAAAACTCCACTGGACCTCAAGTAACTTTACAACAAAACCAAACAAGCAAACCTCAGCAAACTAAACAGAGACTTCTCTCTATACAGCATACCAACAACACAGCAGTTGCTCGACAAGCAAAACAAAGCAACACAGCATCAAAAAAAAAACAACAGACCTTCCAAAGACAAAATATCACTCCAAAGCAGAGACCTACGCCGGCAAATCAGCAGAAATATTCCACATTTGACAAAGAAGAATGTTTTCCCTATTCTTCTGAAATTACCGCTCCCCAAAATTCTAGAACGACTTCGCAAACAATGATATTAGAAAGCTGCTCCTCCGTTTTTGGATGCCCATCATACTGGAGTTCATTCGTATTTCGCCAAATGTTATAAATGGTGGAGCTCAAAACCAACCGACAAAACATGTCATATGCATCATAGTGATTTACACTTTACATATGCGTTCACGACCCTCTTATGATTTAAAGTAACTGCTATAAGTAGACGTTAGTGTATATCATTATGTGATAGTGTTAATAAAAGAATGATGACTCAAATGGCCCATTCAGTACATTATATATGCATCAACACATCAACCTGAATGAAGTCTTTACTTAACATTATCAAGATTGGTCGTCATGGTTGATGTGTTATAGTCTTATCCAATGGAATGTCCGGCCGGTTCCATCTATGACTGCAAACAATAATCTATTAGTGATATTTTGTGGGATAATCTCATTACTCACACCGAAGTCATTTTTAAGTGACTTAAGAACTGTACATGTACATGATAGAATAATATGCAATAAATGGTATACATGTAAACAATTATATATTTCCAATACTCATTAATAAATTAGTGAATACACAACTTTATAATTTATTACAACTAAAATATCATGCAAATCAATTTAAACTTTAGAGTACACTTCCAAATATCACTATGCTACATAAATTATACATTATCTTCATAGCTAGCTTCAATCCATTCGATTCAATACTAGTCATTTCATGATCTTTTTTGTCCAACTTAGCGATTAATTTGGACAAATTAAACGGGACAAAGTAATACTAAAGGTTAAAACAGGGTTGGAGTTGCACTAAACTAAAGTTTGTAGAGTAAATAATATAAAGGTAATAGTTTGTGCGGGCAAAGTGTCATCTACCAATAGCTTATTTTTTTAACAAAGTTATCTTCGGTGTTACTATATATGATAAAACTTGAGAAACGTTGTCGAGTACCATGCGATACTTAATTTATGCGAGATTCTTGGCTTCATGTAGTTCGTCAAGGAGTCCAGGCCCCCCAGTTTCTTTCCCCGCTACAACAGGCAGCACAAGACCCCAGAAGACTTATTCACAGAAACCCACAAGGAACTAGTCGAACAAAGAGATGAGTTGCTAATCAAAACCTCTGAATCATGTTCTATCATCGCTGGACTCATTGCCACCGTGGCCTTCGCCACATCTGTTACAGTCCCTGGAGGAGTCAACCAGAATAGTGGCACTCCAATGCTAGTAAACGAGCCCGCATTCAACGTTTTCGCCATCTCATCGCTCGTTGCGCTCTTCTTCTCGATCATGGCCGTGGTCACGTTCCACGTTGCCATCTTAAAATCACGATGCCAAAAGCAAGTTATGGGCTCAACGTCGATAAAGTTCTTGGTAGGCTCAACGTCGTTGCTCGTTTCCATAGCTGCAATGTTGATCTCGTTTTGTGCGGGACATTACCTTATGCTAAGGGATAAGCTGAGACATGCAGCGATTCCGATGTATGCAGTGGCGGGCCTCCCAATAATGTTTTATACTATGGTGCTGTTTTCGTTCTATTTTGATCTTATACGGGCAAACTTCAATAAGGTACCAGCACGTACCTACAAGGCAGATTCTCTCTAACGTGTTTATTCAATTTGTTCCTTTTTCATTTGTGGATGTTCTCTTTCTTTCTGTGTCTTTGCGTTTGACAAAAAAAAAAATGTTTTCCAAACGAAGTCATATATTAATGTTGTACTAGAATTCTCTTGTTGGTTCTGTTTCATGCAACCGTATCTAGTCAATTTTAATTACTGATGAAGTATGAGTTTTAATTTCTACAAGCATAGCTTCTGCAAGTATGCCATTGCACGTAAGATCAGAGAGGTTGAAAGGTAAAAATATAGGATGCTTTGTAATTCTCTCACTTGTCTATTTCAACTGTGTACATGGTAATATATATACATGAGAATTCCACAAGTTGTGGATTTATTAAAGGCAGATATGGAGAACTTCCTTTTGTAGTTGATTGCCATTCCTTGTGTGATTGATTGACAGATTTCTTTCCATAGGTGTATTCATTTCTTGTTTGTGACTAGTTTCTTTATCTGCATAATGAGGCGTTGCAGAATTTGTTATAGGGCTGACAGATAATAATGCGGCATGATCTTTCCTTGTTGGGCTTCTATTGTGATCTGTCATTGCCTTCATTGCATGAGATGATTTGCTGGATTGGTGGGTCACATGATTTGTGGAGATTGTCTAGCTTAATACTTACTAATAACATAATTATTTTTTTATTTTTTTTTATTTTTTAAGGAACTAATAACATAATAATGATAATACAAATAGTTTTAGGAAAACAAATTGAGAAAAGTTTACCTGGGGTAGAAAGTTTATGTACTTTTTTTAAAAAAAAATTAAATGTGTTAGAATATTTTATAGAAAAAAATATAAAAAAATTCTCACAAACTACCAATCATTTGCAATATAGCCTCCAAATATTCAAAAGGTAATAAAATAGCCCTCAAACTATCAAAATATATCAAAAATGCCACTTATTTTTTTATATTTCTATAATACCTTATTCTTTTAGCAAATAAAATAATAAAATAATTGAAAAAAAAAATTAAACAATTTTTTAAAAATACAAAAAAATCAATTTGCGAATAAATAAAAAAATAAAAAAATTTTGAAACAAATAAATACTTTAGGATCTGTTTTTGCTTGTGTAACCTGATCTTGCTCTCAAAAAAACTACTAGCTACTATCATTAGTATCATAGCTTCAGCAAGTGCATGCCGTTGCACCTAAGATCATGCAAATAATATAATAATTAGGGGAAAATTCAGTTTAGCCCCCTGAAGTTTCAGGGGATTTTCAATTTGAACCTCAAAGTTTCAAAAGTGGCAGTTTACCCCCCTAAAGTTTCAAAAAGTGGCAAATTGAACCTTTTGTTAATTTTTCCGTCAAATTAAACGGAATTTTTTTTTAAAAAAGCCTGAGGGCATTTATGTCTTTTCATCATTTTCCGTCTAATTTGACGGAAAAGTCAACGGGGGGGTTCATTTTGCCACTTTTTGAAACTTCGGGGGGGGGGGTAAACTGCCAACTTTAAAACTTTGGGGTTCAAATTGAAAATTCACTGAAACTTCAGGGGGCTAAACTGAATTTTCTCCTAATAATTATAATGCAAATAATTTTAGGTAAAGAACTTCAGAAAAGTTTACCTAAGCTAGAAAGTGTATGTACCTTTTTTTTATTATTAAATGAAGTGATAGCTAAGTAGTCAGATCAAGTAAGTTGCGCTGTCCTGTCCTTGAAATTTTATATGCAGTGTGCAATGTCAATGATCTACTACCTATCATCACCTATTAACCTATGTATAAAACATGTTGATGAGGACTTCATATAAGCTGCATTAATGCAATTTCACAACTTCCATGATTAAGGCTAGAGTAAAATCTACAGAAGAGGGATTTAGTACACTCGATCTGGTATTGGGCTCTATAGCACTCATAGACTCACAGTCTCAGTCCTTGATCATCTCATTTACATTCATTCTGTCATAGGATAGGTTAGTTTGAGTTTAAGAGGTTACATTTAGTGTTGTCTTGACCTAAGTATGTGTTTAGTTGTGCACACACGTGCAGTTTATGTTTCGTACATCACCTTTCCTCACGTGATTGTATTATGTTTTTGATTGCATTGTGTTTTGCTTTTGCATGCTTCAAATACTTTTCTCTTGTTAATTCCATGCTTTGAGTAGTGTTGTTAAATCATTATTTGTCTTAAAAGCTTAACGTTGTGGAATTAATGGACTCCATGGTTTTTTGCGGCTAAAAAAGTGTTTGGTTTCGTAGCCCACACCTCCAATTAATTAATTTCTCTATGATTTTTTTGCTTGAGATTGATGGTTCTGCTTAACTGTTGACCTATGCGATCACGACATGAATCTTTTTTTTTTTTTTTTTTTGACATGTCCACAAAAGAGGGGGGAGGAGATTTGAACTAGTGACGTCTGCTTTATTAGACGTAGTCCGAGTCGATTGAACTACCTCTTGGGAACATTAAGACATGAATCCTAAATCACTCTTGTGGGTCATGAAAAAATTTACTTTGATATCATATTAACTTACCATTTATTCCAAAAACTTAAATTGATAGAAATAAGTAAATTTAATTATTTAATCAATACTTTAATAATAAAAAAAGAAAAACGTGAATGTAGTTAAAGAAATAATTGGCAGCCTTTTGCTTTAATATCTTTTTTGCTTTCTCCTTTAAAGAATTCGTTTCTCTTTTTAAAGTGAAAATTGAATTCTTTTGTTCAAAAAGAAAAGGATGTGGAACATACTTTGCTTGAGTTCCAGGTATTGTATGGAATCCATTCTCTTATTCAACATGACATTCTCTTCATTGTCACGACCATCATCGTTTATATATGGGTAAAGTTTACTTAATTCTCTCAAACTACTACTACAATAACAATCTATCTTTCAAATTATCAATTGTGACAATCTACCCTCTCAATCTATCAAAACAATGCAATGTACCCCTCAATGCTAGCAAAATGACGAAATTACCCCTATAAAATTTTCAATAATACAAAAATACCCTTAAAATTTTGAAAAAATAAATAAATTTTAATATTTTTGTTTTTATTTTAGTAAGGTTAATTAATTTCGTCATTTTGTTAAAATTGGGAATACATTATCATTGTTTTGGTAGTTTGGGCCTTTAGGGGGTAACAATTGATAGTTTGGGGATAAATTGTCATTGGCATAGTAATTTGAAGGGGTTAAATGGGCTTGACCCTTTGTATATATATATATATATATATATTATTACCTATTTGAACTTAGTAGTGCATAATCACTGTTGAACTTAAGATGCGCATATAGGGCTGTAAATAAATCAGTTTGGTCGACAACCTGCTTGATACCCACTCAGTTTAACTCGACTCGAACTTGAGTTTGATACTATACAAACCCGCTCGTTACTATAGAAACTTACTCGATTAGTAAATGATACATACTTGACTCGCTCGAGAAAACTCAATAGGGGCTCGCAAGCTCAACTTGTTTAAAGCTCAACCGGTTCATTTACCCAACTCGTTAGCTCATTCATTTATCTTGTATATATATATACAAAATATATATTAATTTATTACTAAAATTAGTTATGTAAATTTAAGTATGTATGTTAGTAATTAAGTAATATACGTAATATAAATTACTTATTATAACACACATTTCATAGCTCGGCTCGAATAAGCATCTTCATAAACGAGTCAATCTTGAAATCCTAAAGCTCAACTCAGTTCAGCTCGATTATAGCCCTATGCGCATATATATCAAACATTGTACTAAACATATTAACTACTTGGGTTATGGCCATGAAATTAATCAACGTGTGAGATGGATGGTGTGGGAGCACGTTGATTAGGTGAGCTCATGACACGTGGAAGTCTCAACTACCCCATTACTCTGTTAGGCTATGGGCCATGTATAACTAGTGGGCCGGGCCAATTAGCTTGAACTTCAATATGCTGACAGACCTCCACCAATGGACTACCTAACAGTCCCAATTTTTTTTTTTTTTTTTTTTTTACATGTCTGCACAAGAGGGAGAGAGGATTTGAACCAGTGACATGCGCTTCATTAGGTATGGTCTCAGCTGATTTATGCTACCTCTTGGGATCAACCAACAGCCCCAATTGATATAAACTTATTGGCATTAAGGTCTGTTTGGAATTGTGGTTTTAATAAGTGGGATTTTAACATTTGTGTTTTTGAAATTGTTACTTTTTAAAATTGCAAAGACATTAAGGTAAAACATGTTAAAAAATATTTTTTTATCAAATATTTCTTATGCGAAATTATGATTTTGGTTTAAATTTCGCGCTTTTTCAAATAAGCACTATCTAGCTTGCTTATTTCCTATTTTAGATTAAGTATTTTTTAAATCATAACGCTAAACGCCTTACATTTTGATACATCTTTTAAAAATGCATATTATTTTTTCGAAATTGCAATCCCAAACAACAGGAGAAAAGTGTAAGAAAAGACAGTTCAATCACAATATATATGCAAAACCTCAAATACATGCATAGAGCCAATTATAATTTAAAATGCTTACTGTTAAAACAGCAGCATCAATCACTAATCATATTAACCACAATTGTTGCATTCGGTGGCGATAGTGCAGCAACGTGGGAGAAGAAGAAGAGGAGTAGCCTGCTAACCTTAGAGACGGGTGATGGTGCAGGTAGTGTTCGACCAGACAGGTCACATGCCAGATTTTGGATGGTGGGCGTCACCGATGATGGCATGGGAGGCATTTGGTGGCGGTAGTGTTTCATGGTGGGCGGAGGCCGAAGGCAAGGGTGAGGTGGGGAGGGGAGGTATAACGTGGGAGAGGAGCGGGAAAAGATTTTTTTTTTTTTTTTTAATATATAGTATAACCATGGTTTTGTTAACTAGGACACATCACCTAATCGAGATACTTTACCGAGAAAGAAAGTGTTCAGTAGCGTTACTCTAAAAGAATAATGCTACATGTCAATAATAATAATAATAATAATGCTACACTTGTATTTCTTTACATAATTTTTTTACACTCTTAAGTGCCTTTTAAAACCATCATTGAATCAAATCCAAAAAAAAAAAAACCACCATTGAATATAAGATAGATTTTTATTGGATTTTAATTAAATGATAGTGCTTTTATAAAAATATGTAAAGAAATTGGAGTTAAGTGTAGCATTCAAATACTTCCATATATATAATTTTCTTAAATGTAGTTATTTTAATTTGCATCTAGTACGTTCCTATCCCTTTGGGAAGTTTGATCCATCTTCCACACCTCTAATGGTTGGTATTGAGCAGCCAAGTGGGGGTTAGAATGGGATCTATCTCATTCCATCGTATATGACATGCACGTTGACCCCCTTTCCAGGTCCACGAATGTAAATCTGTTATGCTTTTTCCATGATGACTGACTCCCCTTTAAAGAATGAAAGAAGGATCAAAGCATCCCGAATGAGCTTTCTCGAACGGATAAAGAAAAGAGTGATTTGAATAGTCAATAAGATCGAGTAATTCAAAGAAAGAGAGAATAAGGAATGTGTCTTCAACCACCTTCGAGATCCTTCAACGTAATGTCGCTCCCGACTTCTTTCTTCCGGCCTACCCCCGCTCTCTGAAGGCTTTTCCTTCGCTCTACCGAGCTTACTACTTCTCTTTTTCCTCCGTCAGACTCTGTGGAAGCCCTCCCTGGTGGGGAAGGAGCACTTTTGGCGGAGGGGAGAAGAAAGGGCTTTTGGCTCGGAAAAGGAATGAGATGAAGAAATTCATCCATTTCTATAAGATCGGAGGATCTAGAATTGAGGAAGAGTAAACCATCGATCCGGGGAAGGGTTACAAATCAATCAAAGAGGAACGTTGGATAGCCCCTGCTTCCATGATGAGGATTTTTAACACGTGCAACCATCAAACCAGAGACAAAAGCAGGGCTAGACAAAACAGAAAGTATCATGGTACGTCGTCCTTCCCTGAAATGGAACTTTCATGCTGGAGCAAGAACTAGCATGAAAGTCGATCTATTACGACCAGTGCGGTTGTTCGTATTTCATTTTCTTCTTCCAAGCCAAGCCCTTCTTAGAAAGCACTCACTGAGTTACTTAGGGAATATCAAATCTCTCTCGCTGCCTACTCCACTCGTTACCACTAAACGACGAAGTCGGGAGTGGAAGGAGGGACTTGAACCCTCAACCTCAGCCTTGGCAAGGCTATGCTCTACCATTAAGCTATTTCCGCCAGCTACGGTAGTGACGAAGCACTATTGAGCAATTCACCTATAGCTCAATCGGCTGGGACCACCCCTCATGAAGCGGAGGTCACTAGTTTGAATTCCCCCTCCTCCCTCTTGTATGGACATGTCAAAAAAAAAAAAAAAAAAATTGCATCTAGGCTTCTTTTATTTTGTTTTTATTTTTTTATTTTTTCTTAGCGGGTATTTTTTGGATTTTTCTTTTACTTTTGCTTTACGTAAATACACTGCGTAACAAGACAACCCAATCCAAAGAGATTTGGATGATGCTTTTCGTCGCAACATTTTCTTTTTGAAGGGGAAGGCATCGCTCAAAGTCTAGCCCAGTGGGCCGAGACTCGCATACTTGCTTTTTTTTCCGGTTTCTTTTTTAGGTAAAAATCTTTATATATATATATATATATTTTACATGTCCATACAAGGGAAGGGAGAGGCAAAATTAGAACTTGTGACCTCCGTTTCATTAGACGTGATTTACAGCGATTGAACTACCCCTTGGGGACAAGTAAAAATCATTTTTAGAATAAGTATATGGACAGTTGGTTTCATGTTGTTAAATCACCATTTTGTCCCAAATGCTTAAGTTGATAGGAATATATAATTTTAATCACTTAATAAGTATTTTAATACTTCACTTCACATGTGGGCTCAAACTATTTTTTAATAGATGAGGCCAAACACGTTGAATTAATATTTAATTTAAATATAGGTGAATTGATGGAGTTAGGGTTAGAACTAGCGGCGTCAACCCTGTCCGATTTTTCAGTTTTTGGCAAAAACCGGGAACCGGAACCGGGGTACCCCAGTTCCTTGTTTTGGAAAACCGAAACCGGGACCTGGTAAAACCGGGGTCCCGGTTGTACCCGGTCCGATAACCGGTTATTTTAAAAAAAATTATTTTTTGGGCTTATTTTAGGTATTGGGCTTAAAAAAATGTAAAAGATGTGATCCGAGACCGAGTTATTCATCTTTCTCTCTTTACTCTTTCAATTACCCCCTCTGTAAAAGTCGCAAACTTCAAAAATCTTTGAGGCCAGATCAATTTCAAGACCCTAACAAAATATATATATATATATATATATATGAGATTTTTGGGTTTCTAAATTGGAGCTTAGCCCAGTTGAATTATATAAGGAAAAGAATTCAAAAGGTGTTGGAGTCTTAGGCTTCGAATCCGTATTGCATATATTGCAATTCGCCTTTTTTGATTTAATGGGCAGTGTATTTGAACAAAATCACCTAAAAAGAATGTCGAAAATCCACAAGTTATGCGAAATCCGGCACTGGAAGATATGGGCAAAAACTAAATAGGAAAATATATATTCCACAAATTTTGAAGCTGAAGTTGGAGCTTCGCGTTTATGCTCTGGTTGGCTGCCAAGAAAGTATGGGAAAAGAAATTGGGCGACGGCACAAACGTGAGGATGAAATAATTAGGGCATAGGGGAATTTGTATTGTAAAATGTAAAGCACTAACTAAAAATACAAAATACAAAAAATATATATTTAACCCGGTTCCCGGTAACCAGGTAAAAACTGGGTACCAAAAACAGGGTATTGGAACCGGGGTACCCGGTTGTTGGCTTTTCCAAACCGGCACTCCGGTTTCCTAGTTTCTCAGTTTTCTGGTTTTCCGATTTCAGTTCCAGTTCCCCGGTTTTTTTTGACACCCCTAGTTAGAACCCAAGACTTTTGACTCTGATACTATATTAAATCACCATTTTTTCTTTCTTTTTTTTTTTCTTTTTTTTTTTTTGTGGTGGTGGCAGTGAGATTGGGTTGTAGCTAGGATTGTGACTTCAACGCAGTGGAATGAATGGACTCCATGGTTATTTGTGGATAAATAACTATCTAATGAAAGCCTCTTCTGTGTGATCGATGGCGGAGGAAGGGGGGTTGATGGGGGGCATATGCCCTCCATCAACTCATAAAATTTCTCTTTACCTTTGTATAAAAAAAGGGTTAAATACTTCATTAGTCCCTAGGATTTGAAAATTTTATTTTTTCCTCCCTAGGGTTTAAAAAGTGACCAAATTAGTCTTTCCATCAGTTAATCGTTAGTTGACTTAACAGACTGACACGTGGACCAATCAAAAGTTGACACATGGTCAACAAATTAAATTTTTATTTTAAAAAAGAGAAAAAAATTTAGGGTGGCCCGTCCGGCCAATACCACTGACCCCCACTCTCTCGCGCTTTGACACGTTGTCGTTCCAGTTGAACCCTAGCCTTTGCGGCGAGATCATCAACAAGGCGTGCAATGACTCGCACTCTCCATTCTTCGGATCTACAGGAAATGCCACTTTGCCGCTCGGCCAAAGCATGCAGTCCCAAGGTGTGGTCGTGGTTCTTCCTCCGCCGTCTCCGAGGAAGCACAAGAGCATTGCACTCGTTCTAAGGTTTTCGATCGAAGTCTCCGTCCTCATCGCCTCTGTTCTTTGCATTCTTGGCCTGGTCAAGAAATAGAGTAGCCAAGAAAAAAGCTCTAAACCTCCTGCAACAACGGCGTTTAGCCCAACAACTGAAGAAACTCAAGCCGCTCGAGTGGAACCAAACAGCCATCAGTTAACATACAAGATCGACGTCGTTCAAAGGGTGCGGAAGAGTGGAGACTTGGTGTTCGTGGAGGAGAGGCGGAGCTGTACACGTTGGAGCAGCTGATGAGAGCCTCGGCAGAGCAACCCCTTGGTGCCCAACGGGGTGGCCACCCCATTTTTTTTTTTTCTCTTTTTTTCTTTTTTTTTAAAAAAAATATATATATATTTTTTAATTTTTTTTTAAATTAAAAATTTAATTAGGTACTGATTGATCCACATGTCAATCCATTAAGTCAACTAACGGTCAACTGATGGAATGACTAATTTCGTCACTTTTCAAAACCACAAGAACTAATTTGGTCACTTTTCAAACCCTATGGAGAAAAAAATAAAGTTTCCAAACTCTATGAACTAATGGGGTATTTAACCCTAAAAAAAATTCATGCCCCCTATCAGCCATGAATGATGCCCCTTGCCCCCTAGCCCTCATGCTTGACCCTGACCCTTAAGTTTCATAATTTTTTCTTTTTAGCCATTAGCCATAGAAAGAGGTTGAAGCTTTTCACTTATCAGAGGTTGAAGATGAACAATTTGATATGCACCGTTTCATTAAGAAGCAAGACAAAAAGAAAAATAAATAAATAAAATAAAAGGGAATAGCGAACACCTGCCAAGCATAATGGCTTAGAAGACAAAAAAGCAGACCCAAAAAAAAAAACAGAAAAAAAAAAATTATTTTTTAATATTTAATTAATTTTATTTGTTATTAAAAAAATCCCCCCCATTGTCCAATCTTCTAGTTCCGCCTAGGGCTGTTAAGTGAGCAAAGTGTCTCGCGAGCAAGCTTGCACTCGGCTCGCATAAGCTTGGGTCGGGCTCAACTCAAATATTAAATGAAGCATTTCGTGAATACAAATCCTGATTCGAATATTAAAAGAAGCAAGCTCAGCTCAACTCGGCTAAGCTCATGAATCAGCTCGTATAAGCTCGTATATATATATTAAGAACCCCAAAACCAGCCCATTTATTAACAACCCAAAACAAGGCCAACTGTCAAGCATTATTAAGAATGCTTGCCAGCTATTTTCTTCTAATTGCCCAGCCATACATGTATGCCCCCAATGCAACATATTTTCACAACTCCTCTCCTCTCCTCTTGCACACACACATAATCTAAAGCCTTACCTATTGCCCTTCTTCTTCCACTCCTCAAAACCCCTGACACCTCACACCTCAATGCTGCCAGAACTCGTTGTCCACGCCACCACCGCAACAACCTCGCACCTCAACGCTGCTGGAACTCGCTATCCACGCCGCTCTCGCCTCTCGCCGTCTCACCGTTCCTAGCCTCTCACCGTCTCTTTCTAAAAAGCATCTCGCCTCTCGCCTCTCACCTTGCCTCACCTCTCAATGAACTGTTTGGTTTTATTTTCTTTAGATTGCTAATTTTGTTGGGATATATGCCTGTTGATTTTGGTTTTGGTTAGGGGTGTCAACCCTGTCCGGTTTCTCAGTTTTTGGCCAAAATCGGGAACCGAAACCGGGATACCTCGATTCCTTGTTTTGGGAAACTGGAACCGGCCGATTCCCGCTGTACCCAGTCCAGTAACCGGTTTTTTAAGAAAATTAGTTTTTGGGCTTATTTTAGGTATTGAGCCTAAAATAAGCCCATTTTTTGCATAGAGTTGGCCCATTTTAAAAAAAAAAAAAAAATCTATTAGTCTTTTAGTTAAAATTAACTGGGCTTCGTTGTAATTATTTCAAATAATTTTAAAAAACAACCGAGTTCGAGCCGAGTTTAAGGACGAGCCAAAAAATCGAGTTCGAGCTCGAGCTCATAATAAGTCGAGCCGAGCCGACCTAGTTTGCGAGTTGGCTCTTATATTTAATTAAATTTATTTATTTTTATTTTTTTATTATAAATTTAAACTTTAAGTATTCTTAAATGGCTCAAGAAGTCAGCTTGCATATGAGCATTTGCTTAGCCTGGCTAGCCGAGTATGGAGCCTGAGTCAATACAGTAAGACACTTGATTTCGAAAAGAGAGGATGCATCCTTTTATAAAATGATGCATATTAGAAAGAAAACAAAAAATTCATCAATTTTTAATTTTAATATGAGCAATTATGTGAACAACTACCAATTCGAGCCTTATACGAGCTTAGCCGAGTCAAGCTGAGCTTGCTTCGTTTAATATTCGAGTTATTCGAGTTAGGATTCATGTTTACAAAACGCTTCATTTAATATTCGAGTCAAGCACGAGCCGAACTTAAGCGAGCTAAACCCGAGTTCGCTCGCGAGCGGCTTGCTTTCTTAACACCTCTACCAGTTAAGGAGTGGGTTATTCTGATTCCCTCAACCAGAAAGTAGTGGTGGGTTGGGCGGTGTGCTGGTGGGCTGGCCATGGGCCGGGAAGGGGTGCTGGTTTGGGATTTTTTAAGCCGGCTGTGGGGAATGGCGGCCTAGGCTATGTGCCGTGGGTCGTTGCAGTATGGGTTGGGCATGGAGGATGATGAAATCTTTGTTAGTTTTTTTTACTTTTTTATTTTTATTTTTATTTTTTTAATCTTTGTTGGTTTTGATTTATGATGAGATTGATATATGATCAGGTGTAGCCAAAACTATTTTGTAATTTGTGATAGCATAATGTGTCATTTATTGAGTAGTGAGCACAAAAATCACCTTTTATGGCATGACCACACATAGTGGCGAAGTTAGGGGTGTAAACGAGCCAAGCTTGGGCTATCCAGGCTTGAGCTCCAGCTCGAGTCGAGCCTGACTTCGCTGCTCGAGCTCGGCTCGAGAGAGTTGGAACCCTATTCAAGCTCGAGCTCGAGCTTGACTATTTTTTTTTTAATAATTTAGTTGTATTAGAGTTTTTTAAATACCAAAATCAAAATCAATAGTCATATATCCCAACAAAATCAGCAATCTAAGAACCCTAATATAAAATCAGAATACCAAAATCAAATCAAATTCAATACCGAAACTAGTGTTGTCAAAAATTACTAGGAAACCGGAGACCCGATTCCAGTTTTAGTTTGAAAAATTCAAAAGCCGGGTACTCGGTTTCCAGTACCCGGTTTTTACCGAGAAACGGGGAACCGGGGTATCCATACTATTTAATAATATTTATATTTTATTAAAATTATATATTATTATTTTAGGCACTTAGGTTTAGGTTTTGTACTTTAGTTCTCCTAAACCCAGCTCTCACTTACGCACGCTGCCTCCTCCTTCCTTCTCCATTTTGGAATTTTTTATTTTCTCATCTCTTCCTCAGTTCTTCATTTCACTTCTTTGGACGATTTGATGATATTTGAAACTTGCATAGTTACGTAATTCTGTGTTTGTAATATGTTTATGAACTATTTTTATTATAAGGGGTATTTATTTTGGTTGGTAAATTATTTAAATACTTGTTTTTTTGTAGTAAGGGACTAAAGGGTAATACTTGTTTTTATTGTTTTAATGTTTTCTAAGGCCAATATAGGAAAAATTCAAAAACATTATTTTAAATAGATAAATTTAATTAATTAATCAATACTTTAATGAGAATAACGTCAATGTAATTAAAGAAATAATTAAGGAGCCTTTTGCTTTAACATCCTGTTTTGCTTTCTTCTTTAAAGAATTCGTTTCTCTTTTAAAGTGAGAATGGAATTCTTTGGTTCAAAAAGAAAAGATTAAATTGTGTTGTAAAAAAGATGGGCAAAATTCATACTCAATAATAATGTGGAACATATATATTTTGCTTTTGTTTTTTACATGTCCATGCAAAGAAAAAGAGGAAAAAAATTCGAACTATTGATCTCCGTTTCATTAGGCGTGGTCTAAAAATATACTTTGCTTGAGTTCCAGGTATTGTGTGGAATCCATGATCGACATGATCGACTTTCTCTTAATTGTCACGACCATGATTATTTATATACATATTATTACCAAAAATAATGTGTACCGAAAATACGTACAACCTCAAAAAATTCAATCACTGAACTTTAACATATGTGTACCAAAAATATATTGTCATGATTGCCAAATTGGATACTATATATAATGTTGTGTCGATTAGTTGCACTGTTCTTGATTCTTTTTCTTTTTATGTTTTTTTTAGGGGTAATTTTACTTGACCTCTAAAATATTGCGCTCTTTACAAACACCCCTCAAATGTTTAAAGTCTCTCACTTTGGTGTATTGAACTTTCATTTTGTTTCAGTTACCGATCACTTTTGTTAGATATTGAGGTTAAATGAAACGGTAGAAATGATAAAAAGACCTTTATACCCCTAAAATTCAGCATCCATCAATTAGAATATAATAGAAAATCCTAACGAAGATGGGTAATTGGAACGAAATAAAAGTTCAGTACACCAAATTAAAAGTGAGAGACTTTAAATATTGAAGAAGTGTTTGCAAAAAACGTGACATTTCATAGGGATAAGTGAAGTTACTCCTTTTTTTTTATTATTATTATATTTTGAGAAAACTTCACTTACCACACCCTTATCTTTTATAACATTTGCAATTATACCTTTAAATTTTAAGAAGTGTCAATTTAGAGTTACTATCTTTCAAAAGTGTGTAATGCCAACCCTCCTATCCAAATTCACTTTTGAGATATGATAACCCTAAATTATCACTTTTTAAAGTTTAAGGGTATGATTGCAAAAGTGATGAATGATAAAATGTGATAAATGAAGTTTTCTCGAAACATATTAGATGATACTTGGCTTGGCACTTATTAGAATAGGTTGAAGTAAAATTCCTTCAAATTGTGTCCATTTTTTATTGGGTGGAGATAAAAGTGTTTTTAATGTATTCTAGATGAGATAGTTTTAGGCTTTAATTTGTTTGGCAAAGCATTTTCTTTAGACACATAGTGTTTTTTTTTTTTTTTTTTTGACATGTCCACATAAGGGAAGGGGAAGGGGGGATTCGAACTTATAACCTCTGCTTCATAAGGCGTGGTTCACAGTCGATTAATCTAATCCTTGGGGATCAATTTTAGGCACTATAGTTGATGTAAATTGATGTGAAAAAAAAAAAAAAAAAGTAATAATGTTTAGTATAAAAAGTGAATGTTTTGTTTTGTAGTGATTTTTTTTATTTAAATAATAATAAAAAGTAAATGATATGATATAAAAAGTGAAAAAAGTTGGAATGTTTTGATATTGATATTTTTTTGAAAAAAATGTGATAACAATAATAAAAGAAAAACAAAAGTTTTGCCAAATAAAGCCATAGTGTCCAAACTTCGTACACAAATATATACGCTAATAAACATTTGAGAGGACTCAGTTTATATATAGGCTGAGGACTCAGTTTCTTGTACAAATCTATACACCAGTGTAAGCCTAACTTTATTCTCTTTGTCTTCCCTCGTTCCTAGTATATGTAGAGTGAGGAAATGGAGATCGGTGAGACAATTGAGATCGTTGAGGAAATGGAGATCGGTGAGGAAATGGAGATCAGCAAGTTCAATATGAACGAGGTGTTTGAAATGGCTGCGAAAGGCGAATGGGATAAAGTTGTCGACATATATCGAAAATTCCCAGAGGCTCACAAGGCCAAATGCAGCAGCTCAGGCGACACCGCATTACACATAGCTGTCTCCCAGGGCAACGAAGAGATAGCCAAACAACTTATAGATGAAATAATTTCCTCTAAAGAAGGACGCAAAGAGGCTCTAGAAATTAAAAACGACAAAGGGGATACTCTTCTTCATGTTGCTTTATCAAAGGGGAATGAGGCTATGTGTGAACTCATTGCAAGACTTTATCCACCATTGGTGGGTGTTGGTAATGCAAATCGCCAAACCCCGATTTTTTTGGCACTGCAGGATGGTAAACAAGATATCTTCCTTAAACTTCTCAAAGCCGCCGGAGGAGACACTTCAGGTGAGTATTAGTTATATGTTTTTTTCTTTTTATTGATCCAATGGCTGATACAATGGCTAATCGAAAATCAATGGCTGTCGTCTCAGCCATTAATTTTTCCTTTTTACAACTTTTTATTGATCGAAAGGCTAATTTTTAATGCCATGTTATTTCAATTATATTAAAGTTATAATTTTATATTTATAACGAGTAAGTTTTTGTCAGGATTTGTATCCTAAAAATTAAGTTGAATTTGATATTCTTTAAATAAAATTGTTTTATTTAGAGATTAATAACATTTGGACAGCTACAATTCATGAAATAAATTGATGTCCTCATCAAGTTACATTGTATTTTAGGTGCATGCATGTATTACTGTGACTAGCTCACATGATATCTAATTAAATCACAAATTCTTTCTAACATATAGCTTTAAGCTCATAATTGGTATTCGCAAAGACTATATATCAAGGGAAATCTTCATTTAACCTTTTTGAACTCATATCACTTTGTCAATTACCCCTTTAAAGTTAAAAAAAAAAAAAAAAAAACAAAACAAAAAAACAAAAATCTCAATTTAGTGTATCAAACTTCTCGTTTTTTTCAATGTTACCCATTCATTAATTTTTTTTTTAAATCCTAACATAACGGTGTCAAAATTACCAAAATACCCCTATTTTTTAAAGAAAAAAAAATTGCAAAGATTTATGTCTTTGTTAGGATTTAATAAAATTTGCAAAATTACCTATGCTTGAATCTTTGTAATTTTTTTTTTAATATATAAAAAAGGTATAAGTATTTTGAAAATTTTTAAAGGATTTAACAAGAAAACTTAGTGCATGGGTGACATTAATTGCAAAACATTATAAGTATGATATATACTAAATTGATTGTTTTTAAACTTTGAGTGAATAAATGCAAAAGTGATGGAAGTTCAGGAAGGTTAACTAAAGTTTTCCTGTATATTAGGAGTGTTAATGCTAGAAATCATTCTTGTGTCCCTCCGAAAATGATGTAATTTTTAAAATCACTGTTAGGATTGTGATTGATCACTATTGAATTTTGATCAAATTGTAATTTTAAAAATCGCCTCATTTTTTGAGGGACACAAGAATGACTTTTAGAACTACTCTATATATTAGTTAGGAAAAAGTATACAGATCTCCCTCAAATTACCACCCCATTGTCAATGTCCCACCTAAATGACCAATTGTGTCAATGTACTCCTTAAACTACATAAAAAATGTCAATGCTCTGAAGTCCAACAAAAAGAAAAAAATAACCCTATAAAAACATTAGCCACCCCTTGGTTTTTTTAAAAAAATTATTTTTTATGTGTGTTTTTTTTATTATTTATTATTTTTGTATTTCATATTTGTTTTTAAAAAATTAGTTTTTTTTTTTTTTAACATAATTTTAATATTTTTTTAAAAGAAATAAATAAATTATGGAAGGTATTATTGTCATTGGGGACATTGGAATGGAATTCGTCTTGGTCAATATTGGAATTGAGGCTTTCATTAGTATATTTGGAATATGCATTGGACAACAAGTCCAAATAGAGGTCACATGCCTCATGATATGTTAGTATATTATAAATAGTTATTTAGAGGTAATTTAATCGGATGAGACCAATGGACAATATCTTATGAAATATATGTCACTAGTTTAAATCCTCATTTCTTACAAAACGATTTGATAAATATACTTATTTTAATTTGGATCTAGGTTTCTTATTACTTTTTCTTCTTTTACTTCTTCTTATTTTAAGTGCAGACATTTTTTTTTCTTCCTTTTTTATTTTTTATTTTTTATTGTTCTACAAGACTAGCTATTAGCGTTCACTCACAATGGACACTACTGATCTTCTAGCCTCAATTTATTTTTTATTTTTTCTTCATGTTGTACTATTAGCGTTCATTCATAGTGGACGCTAATATATTTGTATTAGTGTCTGCTACTAGTGTCGATGCTAATAGTCCTTTTGTTGCCCCTAATTGTTTTTCTGTCTCTGGTATAATTCTTGCCAGTATATTAGTGTCCATCGTAATGTAGGCGCTAATACTGATCATTATGGTTGACTATTGGTGTCGACTGCAAATTGGACACTAATGAGCACCTATCAGCGTCGACTTTCAAAAGTGGACGCAGATAGTTGCTCATTAGCGTCAACTTTGTAGTCGACGCTAATGAGGTCGCCCCTAATGAGTTGCTACATTAATATTGTGAAATTGTCTAACAAGACACAGTCCAAATAGACTGAAGATCGATGATACTTTTCTTCCGGACATTTTATTTTTGAAGGGAAAGAAGGGAAAGACGGGAAAGATATCGCAGAAGAAAGCATCAGGAATGTCTTGTTTCATATGGCCAGGAAAGACAAATGGGATGAAGTTGTTAACATATATAAATGGACCCCATTGGCTCAGAAGGCCAATATCACCAACTCAGGGGATACGGCATTACACATAGCTGTCTCCGAGGACAACAAAGAGAGAGTCGAAAAACTAATTAAAGAAATTAATAAGTGCCAATGGAGAAGAAGGCAAGGAGGCTCTTAAAGTGAAGAACGATCAAGGGAATACTGCTCTTCATGTTGCTGCATCAATGGGGAGTGTGGGTACGTATGTGTCAACGCATTGCACAAGTTGATCCATTATTG
Source organism: Carpinus fangiana (assembly GCA_006937295.1). Taxonomy (NCBI): domain Eukaryota; kingdom Viridiplantae; phylum Streptophyta; class Magnoliopsida; order Fagales; family Betulaceae; genus Carpinus; species Carpinus fangiana. Next base: position 72,447 of record VIBQ01000148.1, read on the forward strand.
GTGGGTGTTCAGAATGGGGATGGCGACACTCCATTTTTCTTGGCAGCGCTCCATGCATGTTAAAAAAGATGCCTTCCTTTATCTTCGTAGTGTCTGTGAGAGCAAGGACACTTGTGAAGATTATTCCAGGAGGAATAATGGTGAGACTATTCTTCATGTTGCCGTAGCTGGAGACTATTTTGGTGAGCATTAATTAATTTTATATTTATATCGAGTAAGTTAGTTTGTATTAGCTAGAACATGTACAATTAATACTAGCAGCTTTCTTAAATTTCATTCATTTTCTTAAGGGAAAACTTCACAAAACTCTCCTTAAGTTTAAAAGTTTTTATTTACCATTTTACTCAAAATTAAGTGAAAAGTAACAACATGATGATGATAGCAACAAAATTATATAGTCCCCAAGAGGTAGCTCAATCGGCTATGAACCACGCCTTATAAAGCGGAGGTCACAAATTCGAATCCCCCTCCCCCTACCCTTGAGTGAATATGTAAAAAAAAAAAAAAAAGCAACAAAATTATGTATGAAGCACGTACGTTGTGTATATATGGTAATTAAAACAAGTTTCATGTTGCACTTGACAGATTTGGCATACCAAATAATTCAATTGTATCCGGACCTAGTAAATTGTTTCAATCAGGAAGGCCGGTTTCACACCTCTCCATCTACTGGCGGGCAACCCTTCCAATTTCAAAAGTGGTAGCAACCTTGGACTGTACTCCCAAATCATTTATCAGTGTAAGTATCCCTAAACCCTCACGATCCTTCCTTTCAACTTCATCCTTCCTTTGTATTACTATTGCGTGCTCTTATTATGTCAACTAGGCACCAAAGACCGCTCACTCACGCTCTTTAATTCTCTGGAATGGGCTTAATACTCAAAATAGATTGCTGGTTGAAGGCATCCTTCGTAATCATTTTCGAAAGGAGGTTAGTTAGGGCCCAAAGTCTGCTCAATAGAAAGGCTGGAAAAGCCTAAGAGCATCCTAGCTATAGATAACTATATATTGCACAACTACGAATTAACCCACTACATGGCAACTAACAATTGAGTCTACTATAAAGAAAGGACCACCATCCTCAAGAGGGGATGAAGCTTCTTCTACCCAAAAACTCTGTTTCTTTTGTTTTCTCTGAGAATACTATACTGACTTAAGCATTGGGGGCTCACTCGTTGGCCCCCAGATCAGTACCTCTGATAGTTCTCTTCTTGTCTAGCTTGTAGGCACCTGTGGTCCGATCTGAATGTGTGAAATTTTCTTAAACATGTTAGACAATAATAAAATCATGTTAAGAACTAGAACACAAAAATTTATAAATCACAAAATTTAGAACTACCTAAAAAGGCATCTCTTTTTCGTTCGGTTGAATCACATATGCTGCAAAATAATTATTAACTAACAAATTTTCCCTTCAATTCATTAATATTCACTTTAGGTGACCCCTCATGGGGTAAACCCTAGATTATTCTCTAAACAATAAGATTATATGAAAAATATAAACTAGAATCCAAAATAAACCTAGAGGGAGGTGAATAGGTTTTTTAAATAAAAATTAATGCAGAGTTTAAAAAGAAGCATGCAACAATCTATCACCAAAATATGTAAAGTAGTAAATCATAAAGACATAGATATATATATTTTCGTGACGAAAAGAAAGCCTTTTAGAATTTTCTCTAAAAGTAAAACATCTCCGGGACAGCCAAATTGAACCTAGGAAATTACTAAAAGAAAATCCACATTACAGACACAAGGACACTTACAATCCTCTGCAATTTCTAGGCTCGGATAAGATCAACAATCATCTAGCCTGACTTCTCAAATATTAGCAACACTCTAAGAAAAAATATCTTTGAACTTCTGAAAATATCTCTGATGCTCTATAGAGTCCTATGTATAGGCAACTAAGAATTAGGTTTTATTGTTGAAGTGGAAAACCTTATTATGAAAAATTCGCAGTAGCATCCGAACGGCAGACAATCTCATTGAAAAATCCTAATGCAGCAATAGAAAACTTTCATTTGGACAAACTTGATACCTGTTCAAACGCAAGCAGGTTAAACTTCTTTGCTGACATTTCTCGTCCGAAACCACAGCAAACGACCTTCCGAATGAAACTCTCTAGGTTAATTAAGTGCAACTCTCGTTTGGACGGCTCTGCGAATGCCCAACCAACAAAACCCTCATGTTTTACTATGGAACACATCACGTTCAAACCGTCCAGCGAACGTAGCTTCAACNAATTTAAAACTACCTAAAAAGGCATCTCTTTTTCGTTCGGTTGAATCACATATGCTGCAAAAATAATTATTAACTAACAAATTTTCCCTTCAATTCATTAATAGTCACTTTAGGTGACCCCTCATGGGGTAAACCCTAGATTATTCTCTAAACAATAAGATTATATGAAAAATATAAACTAGAATCCAAAATAAACCTAGAGGGAGGTGAATAGGTTTTTTAAATAAAAATTAATGCGAAATTTAAAAAGAAGCATGCAACAATCTATCACCAAAATATGTAAAGTAGTAAATCATAAAGACATAGATATATATTTTCGTGACGAAAAGAAAGCATTTTAGAATTTTCTCTAAAAATAAAACATCTTCAGGGCAGCCAAATTGAACCTAGGAAATCACTAAAAGAAAATCCACATTACAGACACAAGGACACTTACAATCCTTTGCAATTTCTAGGCTCGGATAAGATCAACAATCCTCTAGCCTGACTTCTCAAATATTAGCAACACTCTAAGAAAAAATATCTCTAAACTTCTGAAAATATCTCTGATGCTCTATAGAGTCCTATGTATAGGCAACTAAGAATTAGGTTTTATTGCTGAAGTGGAAAACCTTATTATGAAAAATTCGCAGTAGCATCCAGACGACAGACAATCTCATTGAAAAACCCTAATGCGGCAATAGAAAACTTTCATTTGGACAAACTTGATACCTGTTCAAACGCGAGCAGGTTAAACTTCTTTGTTGACATTTCTCGTCCGAAACCACAGCGAACGACCTTCCGAATGAAGCTCTCTAGGTTAATTAAGTGCAACTCCCGTTTGGACGGCCCTGCGAATGCCCAGCCAACGAAACCCTCATGTTTTACTATGGAACACATCACGTTCAAACCGTCCAGCGAACGTAGCTTCAACGAAGAAGAAATTACACTATTGGACACCAAATTAGCTAACCTAAAAACTAACAAACACCCACTTTGGCAATTCGGTGACAAGACCCGATTAATACATTAAAAATAATAAGGGAAAAATACACGTTACCCCCCTCTGAACTATCAATCTATTTGCACTTTGATCTCCAATGTTTAAAACGTAACACTTGACCCCCCCCCCCAAACTTTGAAATTGTTATAATTTAACCATTCTGATTTTTTTTTTCCAAAATGCCCCCATAATTTTTTTTTAAAATTAAAAATTAAGGGGCGGCCGGTCTAGGGTGGCCAAAGCCACCCCCATGCCCAACTGGGGTGGCTGGCCACCCCTTAATTTTAATTTTTTTTAAAAAATATATATATATTTTATTTTTAACTTAGGATGGGAGCAACAAGATATTGGGACGGGATTATCAAGTAACATAATCCAGCTTTTTTAAAATTAAAAAAAAAAAAAAATCTTTTTGTACTTGATATTGAAATAACATTTTTTTGGTATCTTACTCATGACAGCCCAATAGTATTATACAAAAGGCACTTTACAAAATGTCCAAACAGAATGTCATTGTGTAATTTCATTTTTTTGATTTCCTTTGATTTTTTTTTTTATGAGATTACTACTTTGATAATATTGTTTTCTATCACGGAATATTAATTTTCCTTCGTTGTAATATTTGGAAGGCATATTCGTTGACCATCTCCAGGTGGACCCAAAAATAAAGCAGAACAATGATCCAAAAGGTGATTCGAGTGATCAACAGCCAGAGGATGAGGAATATACACTTGATTCCGAAGGCTATGTTTGACAAACATAGCCAAGAGTTTGGAAGTGGATTGAAATGATTGATGCGAAAAAATAAATAAATAAATAAAAATTGTATAAAAAAGAAAAAAATTTGTTTTGTAATGATTTTATTATTTAAATAACAATAAAAAGATATTGATGTGATGTAAAAAGTAAAAATGTTGAAATTAATTTTGAGAGAAATTTTTTAGAATTTTGGGTCTAGCTCCTTCAACTCTTTTGCCAAACACACCTGAAGTGTCTAGAGAACATCTTAACAACATGGATCAACACCATTCTATCTTTTTTGAAAGCGGATCCAAAAGGTAGGTGGATGGATTTGTTTTGGAATCTAGTAAAATATATTAAAATAAGGGGTAATTACCTTTTTCTCTATAAACTATAACGCATTTTCAATTTTTCCCGATGAATTGCCAAACTTATTGCTCGATCCTATCAAACTACTATTTTCTTTCCAAAACCTACCTTCCGTTAATCATACTCGTTAAATTGGATGTAATATTTTCCTTTAAATCACTACAAAAAATGTAATTGATTTTGGCAGATCATTTTTTATGTAGCCTTTTTGACGTGTTTCGAATGTTAAAATTAAAGGGGTAAAAAAAGTTGATATTTTGACGTGACACTGTCTAAAACGTCAAAAAATTTTGACGTGGCAAAACTAGCAAGTCAAAATTTTTTTTGATGTGCTAGTTTTGCCACGTCAGAATTTTTTTTTGATGTGGTAGTATGTTAAAATTTTTTCTAATGTGGCACAATCGCCATGTAAAAAAAAAAACATAAATACCCCAAAATAAAAAATTCAAACAAAAAATATAAACATATAAAATTTATAAATTAATTTTTTAAAAAGAAAATAATTAAAAAAATAGCTGCAGCTACCCCTCAAATTTTAATTTTTATATATTTTTAATTTAATTTTAATAATAATATATAAAAATTAATAATATATATTAATTTATTTAATTTTAAGGGTATTATATGTAATTTTTGTTTATAACGTTAAGGTATTTAGGTCATTTCAAAAATTTTAACAAGTTTGACTGATGGAATTTGGGTTTTGGAAAGAAAATTGTAGTATGATAGAGTACTTGAGCAGTAAGTTTGGCAATTTATGGGGGAAAATTGACAATATGTTGTAGTTGATGAAGAAAAAGATAATTACCCCTTAAAATAAATGGAAAACTTCACAAAGGGCCATTGAACTTTCACACATTAGACAATATGTTGTAGTGCAAATGTTTTATGTTATATATTATTCATTTGATGATAGAACTGATTTTATTTATTTTTAATTAAGAGTCAATAATAAGGGGAAGAAAGGAGCTCAAACAGATGGAGACCTTGAAAGCAATACAGGTGATCAACGCATAATTTAGGAATTAAGCGTGTGTTTGAAAGCAAGCATAGGGAGGCAAAAATGACCTCCATGATCAAACTACTTATGCAATTGAAGTGAAAATTGATACACGTATACATCTTCATGATTTACCCACCCATTTCAAATAGAAGGGAGAAATTTAGGAATACTATATCATTGCAGGCTAATTTTTACCAAAGTTATTGTAGGTCTGAGTGTCATGATTTAATATATTTTTAATGACTAAGGTTAGGGGTGTGAAACTAGCAATTCTCAAACTTATTATAATGAAGATATTCAAATGAATTATTCTGTCTTGTATTTACAGGATCTGATCAAGTCACCAATGGAGCTCGGGCGCGTCAATTATTTCCTCCTAATTACGTCACCTGCTTTGAATTTCTCAAGCTCTCATACAAGGCAGCGTTGGTCATTTTTGGACTAGGTTTGTCGGTGTACA
>VIBQ01000149.1:0-77091 GCA_006937295.1 Carpinus fangiana
GTAGACAAGTTGGTTATCCTCAGATTTGGTTTATTGGACGATGGTTGTGCTCCCTTGATATGTGGGAGTGGATTATCCTTCTAGATAATCTTGGAGATTGCATGGAGAGAATATTATGTATGTGGACTCCTTTTGGGGGCTCTAGTTTGTTATCCTCTGACTTGGTTGTTGAAGAGTGATTATACTTCCCTGATTATTGGGTTAGCATAGGATGGCACATAACTGCATGATTTAGGGGCGGACCAGGCGATGACTAGGCGATCGTGCCCAAATTGTAGGGGCTTGGACCTAATGACTTAGTGACATAGTGAGTTGTGGGCCTCCTATTTGGAGTGAGCTCTTTATTTAGGCCTTGGGAGATATTTTATATCAACAATACTTAACACATCTTAGATGGATGGCTGACTACCAAGCCTAGCTGTTCAAAGTATTGCAGCAATGAAGTAGAAAACATTTAGAGATATATACACCCTGCATCTTTTGTTTTAGACAACTAGAAAATAAGAAAGTTGACTCTTTTGAGCCTCACTTTCTGAGCCGTATGGGAGAGATGACTTTTTACTATTATATTCTTTCATATTATCCACTTTAACTGCTATAAAATACTGTTATTGCTTTTTATTTGTTTTAGTGACATGTATTTTGATATTGTTGTGCTATAACTTATTAAAAAAAAAAAATGGTTCTGCTTGAACTTGAATAATGGATGGTTTGATTGCTTTTATTTGATTTGGAAAATATAATAAGCAAAGTGGGGGGTTGTTCTATCTTCGAGAAGAGGTTTCTTGAGAGAGAGCCCTTTGATCAATGATGAAAGTTTGGTTTGAAAATAATGAACTTGATCTCAAAATTGAACAAGCTTTTTAGCTAGCCTTTTTTAATCACTTTCTTAATTCTTGAGGCAGACTTTTGGAATTTGCACGGTTTCTTAATTCTTATTCATAGTTGCTTCGTTTAAATTTTGTTTTATTCATTTTGATATTGCTGGAATTCTTTTTCAGTTGCTAATTTTGTTCTGTTGCAGTTATTAAATTGTTAATACTTGAGTAATTGTTAATGCTTTTTCTAACATACTTGAATTATTTATTAATTGAAGACTTGCCAAAGATCGCTACAAGATGAATTGGACACAAACGAAGCTTTGTTTCCTTTTGTAAACGGACTCAAACTCTTCCATTCTCTTTGTCTCCGCTCTCCCTAGTCCCTTGGCTCATCTCAGCCATGGCTTCCAAGCTCCTAAGCCATAACCATCTCCGAGTCATATATTCCTCCAACACCCGCATTCGCTCAAACCCTACACGAACCACTCGAGCGCTCCTCAGCCTTAGGCCCTTCTCGGATGCTTCTTCACCCCCACCGCCAGAGATGCCGCGGTCCCACAATAACACCATAAACGACACTGGAATGGGAAGAGCTTCTACTCTGTCTCTGTCGTCTTTGAAAGAGCTCGAACTCGCTAAATTCGCTTCCATTGCTGAAACATGGTCAGCTTTTAAACTTGCTAATTTATTTTCAATTTCATTTGCGTCTTATTGTCTGTTTGTCTGGTGAGAGAAAAGGTGGGAAATTGAAAGAAATTAGAACTTTGAAGCTTGACTAGTAAGTATATAAAGAAATATTTGATGCATTGTTATGATTAGGTGGGATTCTGAAGGTCCGTTTAAACCATTGCATGTGATGAATCCTACAAGACTTGCTTTCATTCGCTCCACTCTTTGTCATCATTTCGGGTAAATTTTGCCTGCTTTCTTCATTCTTTCTTATTTATTATTGTTGTTGTAAACTTAGACTACTAACACATAGACACACACAATAAAAATTTCATCTCTTGTGTAATCTGTAGATTCTGATTAGTTTTCCTCATTTCAGAAAGGATCCTAACAGTGCTAGGCCTTTTGAAGGACTAAAAATAGTTGATGTTGGCTGTGGAGGTGGAATTCTCTCAGAGGTATTCTACGAATATTTTAATTTCTCAAGTCTTTTTCTTTTTTCTTTTTTATTATTATTTTTTTAAATTTCTCAAGTCTATTTTGGTTGGAGATCATTTTTAGCTGCAAGTACCATTTCAAAATTTGTTATAGTTAGGGACTATTTAATTGCATAACCTTTTGTCGAGGCTCTAAAATTTGTTGTATATTGCTTTCCGTTCATACAATTTATGCTTATCCCAAACACCACCCAACCTCCCCCCCCCCCACCCTCAAAAAAAGAATCCTACATTCCTACATTTCCTTTTGTGTGTGTATGCCTTAGTAGTCAAAGTTTAGGTCATATGAATGCTTTGTTACCTACGCTGTAGGATTTCTCAAACTCCTTTAACCACTCCTGATGCAGCGTAGGATGGTGATGGACAAGGAAAAACAGCAAGTAGAAGGGATAAATATTCATAAGATTGTGAGACTATCAACAAAATCAAAGAAATCTTCTCTAAACAATAGATGCTACTAACATTCGAAGGAAATCATGAAGAAACTCAACTCTGAGTATTCTTATTGAAGAAAACCAAATAATAATAAAAAAACTGCATTCTTAGGGCTATAAAACATGTATTTATGGACCCCCAAACCCTAAACAAAAAGGAAGTATGAATTAAGGTCATACTTGTAAATCTACGAAGGGTGTCCGGATGGGACATTCCCCCTGTTCGGATGCGTAAAAAACTGTGCATAAAATAACATAGGCGTTCGGACGGCTAGAGGCCCTATTCGGATGGCGTTTCCCAACACTCCAAGATAGCATCCTTGTTCGGATGGCATTTCTCAAAACTCCAAGATAGCATCCCTGTTCGGATGGCTAGAGGCCCTGTCCGGACACCAACTCCAGAAACTCCAAGATCGCAACCCTGTTCGGATTGCTGGAGGCCCTGTCTGGACACCAATTCCAGAAACTCAGAATTACTCCCCTTGTCTGGACACAAATGTAATGTCCGAACATTACAATTGTGTTTTGACTCCTTGGGGTCCCTTCACACTCATATCCACCCCAATCTTCCTCATGAAGTCCCAAGCACTCTGATCTGCATCACCTCCCCCTGAGTCAAAGCCTCTATGGTAGTCAACAGCCACGCCGCACTAACCTTACCCAACTATATTACTCAAGAAACACCCTTACTCCTTTCAACAAATTGTAAAACAGAAAACCCCTCCTTTGTTGAAAACTCGAGTGACTTAGCTTCAACATGGAACTAACTTGAATACCCCATTGCTCTTTACCAGAAAAGAAAAACTAGGTTGATGCCATTGCTGGAAAAACCAACCAACTGATGAGGAATGTCGGGACATGCCTACACGCAGCGGCAGGAGAGAGAGATTTCCATCATTTTCGTATATCATTGCAGGCCATAAAATTTTATATATATATATTTTGTAGACCTTAAAATTATAAAATATTTTTTGGATAAGTAATGTTGTATTCCAAAAAACCCAAAGGGGCGCGACAAATACAATGGGTATAGGGCGCCAAGCTCATAAGCAGCTCCCAAAAAAAAAACACCCTAGAAACAGAAACCCAAGCAGGGAAACAACCCAACCAAACCCAAAAATCAGCCCAAGAAAAAACACCCAAAACCACCCCAAACCCCCTACTGCACCTCAGGGGGGAAAGAATAAGCAATTTTAGACCCAAGGAAGCCCCGCCTACGTTGGCACTTCGCCTGAGAGGACCTCTACCTGCTAACCTCAACGTTGAAAGAGCACTCCAGGTTCTTCAGCTCCCTCTTCCCCTTCACCTTAGGAGCAGCTAACTCCCGCTTTTCCTTCTCAATTTTCGATAAAAGGTTCAACATTCTTTTATCATCACCACCCCAGGATAAACCCACCACCGGAGCAAAATTCATCGTGCGAATCACCTCCTCGGAGTATCCCTCCGCCGGTAAGTCAGCCACCACCTCAGCAAGAATCTTCTTATTTTTTAACAACTGCCTGGAAATTTCATCCTTAACCCTCCGGGCATACACCACTTCAGGCTTGGATTTAGTGGGATTAAGACTCACCTCAGCTGCTCCAAGAGACAAGACAGAAGTTCCCGGCAAAGAAGAAGACAAAGCACCCTTACCCTGTGAAGACCCCCTCGGAGAAGTAGATGAGGCAGCTCTTGAACCAAAGAACCCCCTTCGAATCAAGCTCCGCGCCTTCTCGGGTGCGCAATTATAAAATATTACTTTCATTTTCTTTTCTGTTTGTCTGTCTAGAGGGTTTCTGCAAGAATTTTTACATTTTATATACACAATTAAATTTCTAGACCTAGTTACCATTGTGGTCAGAAAGTAGACAACAATTAGAATGCAAATATAATTGTGTGCTAATATTATAAGGATATAACTGTATTATTTAATGCAATATTATGCTTTGTTACATTGCTTAAATTTGTGTATACTGGTCATAGATTTCAGCTTCTTTTTTTTTTTTTTCCTTTTTAAATTATATGTGATATTTTCCTCGTATTTACTATTTTCTTTTGCCTGTTCAGCCTTTAGCTAGAATGGGAGCTACAGTAACAGGAATTGACGCTGTGGAGAAAAATATCAAGATTGCACGTCTACATGCTGTATGGTCATTCTACGATTTAGACTGTGATTTCTTAGTATCCCTATGAAGAGATGAATTTGAAAAGTAGAGGGTCACTAGATGCTAGTATATTTTCTGTCTGGGAGAGAGCTCTTTTGCATTTTTTGTTGTTAGGAATCGGTTCAGATTTGTTTTGGGCTTTTGTTTTTTTTTCCTCCTCTTCCATCAACATGGCCAAAAATTGGCTGATTTTTGCGTCCGTAGGTGGACTCAGATTTGAAAAGTAACAAATCATTGATGCCTTCACACTATTTCATATTTGCTCAGGGAGAGAGGGAGTTAGAGAGAAATTGTGCATCTTCACAGTATAACCTAGTCACCAGAGCAGTTAGTTCTGTGGTAAATGTGTAATGGAGTTATTTTATGTAAATAGCACAGTTGTGATACTTTTGAATAGAGGTTAAGGTTTCCACCATAGCCTGCAGAGTAGCCAGCTATGGTGGTAGTTCATCTTGGATTTAAATGAATTCTGTCTCTTACAAGTTTGGTCTTTAAAAGATTATATTTGTTTATGGTCTTTAAAAGGTTATATTTGTTTGTTTTTATAGATTGTTTTAGACTTGAGTGTGGAAAGTTTTTAACATTACCTGTTGGCACAGGATTTGGATCCAGTGACATCGACTATTGAATACTGTTGCACAACAGCTGGTACATGCCAACCTTGTTTATTTCTTCTGTAGGTCATATTTTGTGGTATATTATTTATATTTTGCTTTCAAAATGCATTAGTTCTCTGTATGTAAGCTCTTGCATCTTTTACGATGGATGGTTACATCCCTTTTCAAAGGGACTAATTGGGCCCATATGTGACAACTAGGTAGCATAATTGGCATTTTTTTTTTTTGGTGTCTTGTTACTGAAATATGGTAGAAAGCTTTTCTGAATTTGATTTTTGTGGTAGAAACGCTGGTAGAGGAAGAAAGAAAGTTTGATGCTGTGATTTCTCTAGAAGTATGTTCTCTCTCTCTATCTCCATATTCCTCTGTCTGTATATATGTTTGCATGAAAAAAAAAATATTATCATCTAGTTCTTTATACATACGAATTGTGGATCCCCTATGTTAATTATATGATAGATATACTATTTTTAGAAGAAGAAAGAAAGTTTGATGCTGTGATTGCTGTGTGCTTGAATGTATAAAATATTATTTAGTTGTTTATCCCTATGTTAATTTATATGATAGATTTACTATTTTCCTGTTGGATGTAAAATTAGGTCAGCATTCACATTTTAGTTCTTTCTACTTGGCCCTTTCACTTCTTTTTGGGTGAGATTGCATATTGGGATGGATGTAAGCGATTAGGTGTTCTTTTATGATTTATCGACCCTGCTATCTTTGTGGTAAGGCCAAATGATTGGTTGCTATCTTATATACATTTACTACTTTTTCCATATAATCTTGGACTTCTCCCCATCATTTACTTATTGTAATGAGCATCTTATAGTTTTTAAGAAACTTTTGTGGGAAACTATGAGCACTAGCAGCAACTTCCCAACCATTTTTCCTAAATTTAGGAATAAAACTACTTTTTGATTTCCTATCCAAATACACCCCACAATAGATTACCTTAATATTTTCTATATCATTAAAATAATATTTTTTACTTTTACTTTTTTTTTTTTTTTTTTTTTTTTTCCTTAAACATATTTATTTTCTCTCAATCTCTCTCTTCTTTGTCTTCTTTCTCCTTCGTCCTCCCTCTCTCTTCTCTTCTCTGTATCTCAATCTCTCTCTCTCTCTCTCAAACTCTCCTCAACTCCTACGCCTAAGCTCATTCACTCCTGAACTCTGGAAGTAGCCATCGGGAACCAAGCAAGGGAAAAGAAGCAAGGCCAATGAATTCCAGAAGATCGATGGCCTGGAAGGGCAGATCAGACCTATTGAGATAGTTACAACTTACAACGGGAAGAGAAGGGCAGATGCCGACAGGAGAGCTTGAGTTTCACATGTATTTATAACAAACACGGTAGATTGCCTCAAATGGTGAAGTCAAGGTCAGAATAATTGATGTAATGTAAGCATTACATCATGCTCCACTAAGCTTCAATGCATCAAATTACATACCAAATATAACATTAGAAACTGTAACAATGGGACAATATACGCAGTTTTACCTCATAAACGTGTTGAAATCAACTTAGGTTGATGGTTGAATCAACTTTGTTTAGAGGTTTTGCGGAGGTGGTGGGCCAGTCAAAGTCGTTGGAGTATGAGATTTTAGGTGGCCCAGTGTAGACCCATCATCAGAAGAGGCCGGCGATAACAAAGTTGTCGGAGATCGAGACAGTAGGTGGTCAAGGGAGGTCCCATCATCAGACGAGGCCGGCGATCACTCCGGTGTTGATTCACACACAGATAGGGACGACACAAGCAGGAGCGGAGGCAGGGGTGATGTCGGAGGTGCGACGGCGAAAAATCAGGTAAAGGCACCGGAGAAGGGTGTGGTGGGCAGAGAAATTCCGGTGACTAGCGTTCTGCACGAGACTCTGCAAAATCCCGTGATATCCGGAATGGAAGCGCCGATTGGGGGCCGTGAGTCAGAAGGGGATGGGCGTTCGTCCTTGCATGCACGAGACGATCTGCAGGATATTAAGAAGAGTCTAACGGTTATTAGAGATCAAATGGTTTTGGGGTTAAAGAGGGTAGAAGAGGCTATTCTTTCGCTGGAGCAAAGCAAGTGTTTGGGCTGTGAAGGAATGGGCCATAAAATGATTACAGAGGCAGCGGGCTGGCTTAAGCCCAAGAAAAAGAAAATCCGAAGGAACAATAAGTCCCTGTCGGGCTTGTTGGGGCCCAAGCCCATTATGGCGCCAGCATGGGTCGCCCAAAGCCCAGGCCCTTCTTCGTCTTTCCCTTACCGGTTGCTATCACGACACTCGGGGAAGCAGACAAGTCAGGTGGGGGAGTCCTCTGAGATGGGGGCTGCGCGATCAACCGGTGCTAACGAGACGATGATCGCCGGCGTCATCTCCGGGGATCGATCTCCGGGAGCCAAGGTTCTAGAATCAGTCACTCAGGCTTCGGCAAGGGGGGCAGATACGGCCGGAGGACTCAATGGTGGAGCTGGGCGAGGTGAAGAGGCTCAGGAGAGCGCCGAGCTTCTGTGTTTCGAGCTACCGGCGCCGGTGAGGAGTTTTAAGGAGACAGAGTCTCCAACGACGATGCTGTCCACCATTCCAGAGAGTGTCGAAGGGCCGGGCTGTGAAATTTCGACACAGGAGAAAAGACCCAAGCGTTTGTTAGATCACTCAGAGCATGCCGGCGAAGTGGGTTTTGATGATCATTTGCTGGTTGAGCAGTCCAAGCAGTTGAAGGTGTTTCATAGAAGGGAGAGTCCTCTGTCCAAGGTTACGAAGTCTTGGGTAGCTGAGCGGGTCTCCTGGAATGGTGGCAGGGGCGGTGACGAGGCAACAGAGGAGGATACTGCCTGGTTGGAGTCTGAGGAGCTGGCAGCAAATGGTTATTCAATGCTGGGTGTGCTTGATGAGTTAGGCCCAGTGGGGGGCATGGGGAATCAGGAGGAAGACTTGGTCTCTCCTGCTTCCAAGGAGTTTAAACTAGTATGGAATTTGAAAGGGACTGCAGGTATATCCTGTGATGGGCAGGAAGGGAAACTCAAGGAGGTTTTTGGGCAAATCGTGGCTGACAAATTTGGGGAAGGGGCTTCTTATTCGACAAGGGGGGAAGCAGATGGTAACTTGGGGATGAGGGATGTAGATAGTTTTTATGANCTTCAAATAATTCCCCTTCATCTTTTACTAATTTCTTATTAGGATCCATTAGAATGTCAATAGGACGAGCACCCAAAAAACCTGTCTTTTCTATCAAATCAAGAACATATTTTCTTTGAGATAAATTGTTACCTTTTCGGGATCTAGCAACTTCAATCCCCAAGAAATATTTTAGTTTTCCCAAATCTTTTGTATGAAACTTCTACTGTAAAAATAGTTTCAATCGGGCAATGCCTCCTGAAACGCAGGTTTGAGGATCGTTGAAAGGAACAATAAAAAACAGGGGACCATTTACATTCAAAGGGTTGAGCTAGCTTGGTTGGTGGGAGCTACAGAGGAGGCGATGGACGTGGATACTTCGGAAGTATACTGGGATCAGTTGAGGGCAGGCGTTCCAAGAATTCTAGTACAAAGACGAGCTAATCGTCATGGTAGGTTCATAACCATTGAGGAATTTGAAGGCAGAAATCGTCGGGGCAGTGTTGCAATCCCTGAGGGAAGACACGGGCAAGGTTGGACCAGACTCATTTCGGAACTCAGAATTGCAAGGATGGCTCTGTGGAAGGGTCGTGAGTTCAGAGAGAGTAAGGTGGTGGAAGGGGTATCAAGGAGGCGGAGTTTCGCGGGGGTGGTGGGCCAGTCAAAGTCGTTGGAGTATGAGATTTTAGGTGGCCCAGTGCAGACCCATCATCAGAAGAGGCCGGCGAAAACAAAGGTGTTGGAGATCGAGACAGTCGATGGTCAAGGGAGGTCACATCATCAGACGAGGCCGGCGATCACTCCGGTGTTGATTCACACACAGACAGGGACGACACAAGCAGGAGCGGAGGCAGGGGGTGATGTCGGAGGTGTGACGGCGAAAAATCAGGTAAAGGCACCGGAGAAGGGTGTGGTGGGCAGAGAAATTCCGGTGACTAGCGTTCTGCACGAGACTCTGCAAAATCCCGTGATATCCGGAATGGAAGCGCCGATTGGGGGCCGTGAGTCAGAAGGGGATGGGCGTTCGTCCTTGCATGCACGAGACGATCTGTAGGATATTAAGAAGAGTCTAACGATTATTAGAGATCAAATGGTTTTGGGGTTAAAGAGGGTAGAAGAGGCTATTCTTTCGCTGGAGCAAAGCAAGTGTTTGGGCTGTGAAGGAATGGGCCATAAAAGGATTACAGAGGCAGCGGGCTGGCTTAAGCCCAAGAAAAAGAAAATCCGAAGGAACAATAAGTCCCTGTCGGGCTTGTTGGGGCCCAAGCCCAATATGGCGGCAGCATGGGTCTCTCAAAGCCCAGTACCTTCTTCGTCTTTCCCTTACCGGTTGCTATCACGACACTCGGGGAAGCAGATAAGTCAGGTGGGGGAGTCCTCTGAGATGGGGGCTGCGCGATCAACCGGAGCTAACGAGACGATGATCGCCGGCGTCATCTCCGTGGATCAATCTCCGGGAGCCGAGGTTCTAGAATCAGTCACTCAGGCTTCGGCAAGGGGGACAGATACGGCCGGAGGACTCGATGGTGGAGCTGGGCGAGGTGAAGAGGCTCAGGAGAGCGCCGAGCTTCTGGGTTTCGAGCTACCGGCGCCGGTGAGGAGTTTTAAGGAGACAAATTCTCCAACAACGATGCTGTCCACCATTCCAGAGAGTGTCAAAGGGCCGGGCTGTGAAACTTCGACACAGGAGAAAAGACCCAAGCGATTGTCAGATCACTCAGAGCATGCCGGCGAAGTGGGTTCTGATGATCATTTGCCGGTTGAGCAGTCCAAGCAGTTGAAGGTGTTTCATAGAAGGGAAAGTCCTCTGTCCAAGGTTACGAAGTCTTGGGTAGTTGAGCGGGTCTCCTGGAATGGTGGCAGGGGCTGCGACGAGGCAACAGAGGAGGATACTGCCTGGTTGGAGTCTGAGGAGCTGGCAGCAAATGGTTATTCAATGCTGGGTGTGCTTGATGAGTTAGGCCCAGTGGGGGGCATGGGGAATCAGGAGGAAGACTTGGTCTCTCCTGCTTCCAAGGAGTTTAAACTAGTATGGAATTTGAAAGGGACTGCAGGTATATCCTGTGATGGGCAGGAAGGGAAACTCAAGGAGGTTTTTGGGCAAATCGTGGCTGACAAATTTGGGGAAGGGGCTTCTTATTCGACAAGGGGGGAAGCAGATGGTAACTTGGGGATGAGGGATGTAGATAGTTTTTATGACGCATAAAATTCTGTCATGGAATGTGAGAGGGTTGAATGAGGGGTAGAAGCGTATGAGGGTTAGACGGCTTTTGAGTCAGTGGAAGGTAGATATTGTTTGCCTCCAAGAGACAAAATTGGAGTCGATCACTCATGGTTTAGTGCAAAGTTTATGGAGATGCCCCTATGTAGAGTGGAGTTATGTGGCTTCTAATGGGGCCTCGGGTGGGACTTTGTTGATGTGGGATAGGAGGGCTGTTTCGAGGGTGGAGGTGTGTCAGGGTAATTATGTGGTAGCTTGTTCTTTTAGGAATGTGGACGACGGTATGGAGTGGGCCTTTGCAGGAGTGTATGGTCCAAATAGGGATGCCCTTAGAAGGCAGTTGTGGGAGGAGTTGGCGGGGTTGATGTGCTTGTGGGAGATGCCCTGGTGTATAGGAGGGGACTTCAACGTCACACTCTTTCATAATGAGAGGTCAGGAGGACTTCGAAGAAGGAGAGCGGTAGCTGATTTTGCTGATTTCACAGTGGATATGGGCCTTATGGATCTACCGTTGGCCGGGGGAGTGGCTACTTGGGCTAATAATCTTTCATGGTCTAGATTGGATCGCTTCTTGGTTTCCCCGGAGTGGGAACTTAGCTATCCAGGGTTGTTGCAAAAGAAACTTCTTCGTGTTTGTTCGGATCATGCTCCTATTATTTTGATGAGGGGCTGCTTGCAGTTTGGGAAAAGTCCTTTTAAGTTCGAGAATATGTGGCTTAAAGAGGAGGGTTTTGTGGACAAAGTCAGATCTTGGTGGTCCTCGTTCTCTTTCATGGGTTCTCCAAGCTTTATCTTGGCTGAAAAGCTGAGAGCGCTTAAGGGAGAGATCAAGAGGTGGAATAGAGAGGTGTTTGGTAATGTGGGGGCTCGTAATAAGGCCTGGGCGGAGGAGCTGGAATCGCTGGACAGATTGGAGGAAGTCCGAAGGCTTTCTGAGGAGGAGAAGGAGAGAAGGAGGTTACTGGCATCAGACTTGGAAGCCTCTCTCTTACAAGAGGAAATTAGTTGGAGACAGAAATCGAGGGTGAAGTGGTTAAAGGAGGGTGACAGGTGCACTAAGTTCTTCCATCAGGTAGCTAGTGCAAATAGGAGGAATAATTCTATTAAGTCTTTGATTGTGAATGGCTCTCCTACTTTGGACCCAGTCAGTATTGGCGAGCATGTTGTCAACTATTATGAATCCCTGTTTTCGGAGCCTCTTAGTTGGAGACCGAGATTGGATAACCTTGAGTTTGATAGACTCAATGGTGAAGAGGCGTCTGGCTTGGAGGACCTGTTTGAAGAAAGGGAGGTAAGGGAGGTTATCAAAGACATGGATAGGGATAAGGCTCCGGGCCCGGATGGTTTTTCTATGGCGTTCTTCCAGGATTGTTGGGAGGTGGTTAAGGAAGATTTCATGGCAGTCTTTGAGGAGTTTCATGCACGAGGTAAATTCGTGAAAAGTATTAACTCTACTTTTATCTCTCTTATTCCGAAGATTCAAGGGGCTAAGGAGGTCAAGGATTTTAGGCCTATCAGTCTTGTGGGTGGGGTTTATAAGATCATTTCCAAGGTTTTGGCTAACAGAATGAGGAGAGTTATGGACAAGATCATTTCCAAGCCCCAAAATGCTTTTGTCAAAGGGAGACAGATCTTAGACTCGGTTCTCATTGCAAATGAATGCTTGGATAGCAGGATTAAGTCTGGAGAGCCAGGTGTTTTATGTAAGTTGGATATGGAGAAGGCGTATGATCATGTTGATTGGAACTTCCTACTTTATCTATTGAGGAGGTGCGGGTTTGGGGAGAAATGGTGCTCGTGGATCAAGCATTGTATCTCATCAGTTCGCTTTTCAGTGTTGATTAATGGTATTCCCTCCGGTTTTTTTGGGAGTTCTCGAGGTGTTCGTCAAGGTGATCCACTCTCACCTTTCCTCTTTGTTTTGGTGATGGAGGCTTTTAGTAGGATGCTTGGGGCTTTTACAGATAGGGGGCTGATTTCGGGCTTTTCGGTGGGATCGAGTGGGCAGGATCGGGTTACTGTCTCTCATCTCCTTTTTGCAGATGATACCTTGGTGTTTTGTGGGGCTAATGCTAGTCAAATTCGTCACTTAGGGGCACTTCTTGTCTGCTTCGAAGCGGTGGCCGGTTTGAAGGTAAACTTATCCAAGTCGGTTTTGGTTCCGGTTGGTATTGTGGAGAATGGGGGGCAGCTGGCTGGGTTGTTGGGTTGTGGGTATGGGGAAGTGCCGTTGAAGTATTTGGGGTTGCCGCTGGGGGCTTCTTTCAAGCTTAAAACTATGTGGGCGGGTTTGGAGGACATGATGGCGCGGAGACTAGCCCCATGGAAAAGGTTGTATCTCTCAAAAGGTGGTAGGGTCACCTTGATCAAAAGCACTCTCTCCAATATGCCTACTTATATGTTATCTCTTTTTCCTATTCCTGGGGATGTGGCTAAACGTATTGAGAAGATCCAAAGAGACTTTCTTTGGGGAGGAATGAATGATGAATTCAAGTATCATCTAGTAGAGTGGGATAAGGTTTGTACTCCTATTGATGAGGGTGGCCTAGGGATTAGGAATATTCGAAGGTTTAATCAAGCTCTTTTGGGGAAGTGGCTGTGGCGGTTTGCTCATGAGGAAGGAGCTTGGTGGAGATCGGTGTTGGTGGCCAAGTATGGGTCGGATTGGGGAGGTTGGCGGTCGGGAGTCATTTCAGGCTCGCATGGGGTGCGATTGTGGAAATTCATTTGTATGGGATGGCAGAATTTTAGGAGGTTTTTTAAGTATGATCCTGGTGTAGGTTCGAAGATCCGCTTTTGGGATGATGTTTGGTGTGGTGATAGGGCTCTTAAGGAGGAGTATGCTGGTTTGTTCAGCATTGCTAGATTCAAAGAAGCGTCCATAGCGGATAATATGGAGTGCTCTAGGGATTCCATTCAATGGAATATCCAGTTCACCCGGCTGATTCATGATTGGGAGGTGGGGGAGTTGGCTGCTTTCTATAAACGCTTATATGATTGTAAGTTGAGAGGAGAGGGGAGAGACAAGTTATGGTGGATACCTTCTCGTAAGGGTGTTTTTGAGGTTAAGTCTTTTTATAGAGCACTCTCTCCTCGCGGGGCGGTTTCTTTTCCATGGAAGAGTGTTTGGAAGTCTAAAGCTCCTCCTAGAGTGGCTTTCTTTGTTTGGACTGCGGCTCATGGTAAGATCCTTACTCTAGACAATCTTGGGAGGAGGGGTTTGGTGGTGGTGAATAGATGTTGGTTATGTGAATCGGATGGGGAGTCGGTTGATCATCTTCTTCTTCATTGCGCGGTAGCAAGGGAATTGTGGAATGCTTTTTTTGCCCGGTTTGGATTTTGTTGGGTTATGCCTCGTTCCGTCAAGGAGTTATTAGCGAGTTGGTGGACGGCGGGTCGTACGAGGAGCGCTGTTGTTTGGAAGATGGTCCCTCATTGTATCTTGTGGTGTATTTGGAGGGAGCGAAACAATAGATGTTTTGAGGACTTGTCGAGGACCCGAGAGGAGCTCCTTCATTTTTTTCTTGTCACACTCTTTTCTTGGACTACAGGATGGCTTGCCCCGTGGGGCATTAGCTTTGTAGATTTTCTCCCTTTTCTTTCTCTCTCTCCCTAGTCCCTTTTGTATACTCCCAGTGTACTAAGGGTTGCGCCCCTCTGCGCTTTTGATATAATACATTGACTTATCAAAAAAAAACTTTGTTTAGAGGTTTGACTGATTAGTTTCTATGGTTTGGCTTGTGTTGGTACAGCTGACCCGTGCACAAAAGACAAGCAAAAAGGCCTTAGCCGGCTAGCTAGTTGATGCAGTAACATGTTTTTTTTTTGTCCAAAGAAGAGACATTAATAGATGTTCCAAGTCAGAAGAACAATAAAAAAAAGTGAAGACTATTAAGAGGTTGAAACCGGGTGTTGGTTTCTTTGGGAGGGGGGGATACAAGACGATTGAGGTTGGACCTCAAAATATATGAGTTTCTGTGGTTAAATATATGAATTTCTGTGGTTCAAGAGATTTTAAACATTCAAATATGAGATTGTAATTTGATGGCAAGATCCCTTACAAGAACTTCAAAAGCCTTATTTATATTGACCTTGATGATATTAGAGATAGATCAAACATTAAAGCAATAGAAAACTCTAGACAAATAGTGAGAGGATTGAGTTATTATTTGGCCATACGAAAGGATTGAATTTGGACCCAAAACTTTTTTAGTTTTTGGGTTTAAAGAAAATGAGAATAGAAATCTGAAATTTTAATTGTATATGGTGGAGTCCCTTGCAAAAGCTCTTGATAGACTATGTATACACTTTTAAGATACCCCATGAGACTAACCCTTGATACATAGCCTTTTAATTTGACCTTGAAGCAACCCCAAGGGGTTGGCCCAAGTGGTGGAGACCTTGGTCTTAACGTTTGCTCCCTTCAAGGTCCAAGGTTCAATACCTCATGAGTGCAAACAATCTCTTGGGGCCACACCCCTGGTAAAAAGCTAGCGATTTAAACAGTTCCGTGTAGGGAAACTTCCGAGAGTGCGGTGCACGGGACCAGGATTTACTCTACAGGGATGGGTTCGAAGGGCCCTGCGTTGGAGAGGTTCCTCGACATAAAAAAAAATAATAATAAAAAAAATAAAAAAAATTGACCTTGAAGCTTTAATAAAAGTCAAAAGCTCGTAACATTATTTATTTGTGCAAAAGAAATAGGAGCACACTTATAGCCAAAAACTAAAAGACAATATAACAAAGCATAAAGCAAGTATAAAGATTCAATGCTCCATCATGAAATTGCATTCCTTCAGTGTGGAAGTCCTCTGTAGTTCGGATTTTCCTTAAAGGATAATGTCAGTAACCGACTGTGAAATTGAATATGAAGGAGTATTTTGTGATGGTTGATGGAAACTCTGTCGAAGGTTTACTAGTATTCTTGAAATTTAGGGTTGTTCTCGGCATGCTTTCCTTTATGTTTGCTTCTCTAGAGTGTATTTAGACTGTTTTGGACTTGCATCAAATATGGTTCTAAATTGTGTTTTGCCTATTTTTAACCCGTATCCAATTTGTGTGCAACTGGACTTAAGGTGATTGAGCACGTATCTGATCCTGCTGAATTCTGCAAGTCTTTGGCGGCATTAGCTGTTCCTGATGGAGCTGCTGTGATATCAACAATTAACCGTTCGATGAAATCATATGCAACTGCCATTGTTGCAGCAGAGTACCTCCTCCGTTGGGTATACTGCTCTCAAATATAGCTTGTTAATTAGACTTTTAGCACCTCTTACACTGTTGTACAATGCTTTATTTAGATCTTGATTTGTCAAGATTCTAGCAAATAATTTTCAACTTCAAAGAATTTCACATCTATGCAAGTGTCTAACCAAAAACGAAAGAATTGAAGAATGTACACCATGGTTCTTTCAAATGTCGTTTCGTTTTTGTGTGGAAATAATGGATGCACAAGGAAGATTGTAATTACCTTTCAGATTCCTCACATAGTTTTTGTTGATAATTTGATAAGAATGAATAGACGGAAATTAACTGTGTGTTTGCTTCCAACTATGTCTGCTACATCATATTCTTCTTTTCTCCTATATTCACGCTTCTTAGAGACAATAAACTTGTTATTTTGCAGCTTCCCAGAGGTACACATGAGTGGTCAAGTTTTCTCACTCCCGAAGAACTAGTCCTGATCCTTCAACGTGCCAATATTAGTGTATGTAAAATAGTTTAAATTCATTATGATTTTTCATGAATTTCTGCTACATGCATTAATACTACTAACCTCTGCACATTTTTGTAAAAATTGTTTGCTGTTTGGTTGGCTTTGTACAGGTCAAAGAGATGGCCGGATTTGTGTACAACCCATTGACAGGAAGATGGTCGCTATCTGATGATATTAGTGTAAATTTCATTGCTTTCGGTACAAAAAACAGTAAATATGAAGAAAATAAATAATTTCCTACTTTTATTTATTTATTTATTTATTATTGTTTTTCTTTGGGGGGTGCTGAATGAATTCGGCTTGGCAAAGAATTGTAAGAGCTCGAAGTCGACTTAAGTTTGAGCTCCCTGTTCAAGCCTGGCTCAATATTTTTGTTTTCCTGGGTTCAAGCCTAGGCTCGAACTCGGTAAGAAATTCCCAAACAAACAAACTCGACCTCGTGTCGAGCTTTTAAATTTCTTAAGCAATTTTGGTTATTAATTAGTTACTCATTCCAAAGTCACGCGTTTGCTTCCACTTCTTTTAGTTCTCTTTAGAATTTTCTACAATAACTAACACTTGATTTTATAAATGCTATATTTTTCAATATCTTTTGATATTTTAGGATAAATACTAATATTTCCTTCCAATTTATGAAGTATTTTTTTTTCCTTCATATATTTGACACTCAGACTAAAATAACTTGCAACAACCGAACACAGAACATTCAAAATGGGTTCTTTGCATTAGCGTTTTTCTAAAAATCTAACAAAATTCAGGAAAATATCTATTTAATAAACATTTTTTTAAAATTTTATATTTAACTTTTGTAATAAATGTTCTTTACATTCGAAGAACCAAAAAATAGAAGTTAAATAATTTTTTAATCTTATTTTTTAACCTCTTCTCTCTTGATTGGCTTAAAATTAATAAAAAAAATAATATTTAACTGAAATGTAGATAAATGTATATAGAATTTGACGTTTAACTCATTTAAAATGGGCTTTCTAAGTTTGATAAAATAATTTGTTTTTTAGATGTTTTTTTTTTTTTTTGAGAAGTCCATTTATATTAATAAAAAGAAATTTGTTGGAAACCGAAAGCGTGAGGTAAAAGACGTCAAGCCATAATCCATGTTGATGTTGAGCTTCCCGAGATTACACATCGACGTGTCACAGTGGGGCCCTGCTTCAGAGCTCGCGCGAAAGATGATCAAGTGCGGTTTGTGACATAACTGCACGTCATATCGGTCAATCTCGCCAATTGCCATTGTTCGTCTTCATAGCCTTCGCTGCCCCAAACAAACGAAAGACAGAGAGAGAGAGGATGTCAAGCGTGACAGAGTTGTCGGCGGTGGTGGCGCGGGGTCGCTTGGCCGTGCTGACTGCGCACCTGGCAGCGTCCACTGAGTGCATCGAGGTCGCGCCAGCTCTCGAGCCAAACTGCCTCTCGGCTCAGACCGTGGTTCCCCCACCCAGGAACCTCAGAGGCTCGCTGACCATCGTCGACGAGAGGACCGGTAAGAAGTACCAGGTCCCGGTGTCTGAGGAAGGCACGGTCAAAGCCACTGAGTTGAAGAAGGTATGTATACATGTTTACGTATGAAGATTAATTTTTTCTTTATATGTGATTTAATTGCCTAAATATGTTTATGCTCTGGGTTTTCGTTTTGATCTCAGTTTGCTTGTTTAGTTATTTGGTTTATTATTTTTTTCTTCTGTGTTTTGGTGAGTGGTGGCTCTTTTTTGGCTCTCAGTTGTGGGTGCTGGGGAAATTTTTGAAAGTAGAAATAAAGATGAGATTTGGTATTGGGTTTTCGATTACTGGTTCCGCGGATCAGTAATTTAAATTTTGAGCTTGTTGGGGCTTCATTTGTGTTTGTTTTGATTTGGGATTGATTGAAGTGTTCTAATTTTCTTGTGTTTCTGGTTGGTAATTCTTATTTGTGGTCTTTTCGGCTGTTGAGTAAATGTAAGATATGATTATAATATAAAGTTTAGTATTTTTCTTTTTTTCATTTTCATTTGTGACTGATATGATTTCAAGTTTCAATTACTTACCTATGATTTTTAATATAAGTTAAGGTGATAAAATGAGAAATATATGTGTTTGTTTAATGTGACTCTTTGCATTGTACCTTTGTTGGGTTAAAATTGAGTGTACGGATCTCTCTCTCTCTCTCTCTCTCTTTTGTTGTTATTTTAAATTGTGGATTTACACTCTTTTGGATATACAGATTACAACGGGAAAGAATGACAAGGGGCTCAAACTTTATGACCCAGGCTATCTGAATACAGCTCCTGTTCGGTCATCGATTTGTTATATTGATGGCGATGAGGGTATCCTTAGGTATAGAGGCTATCCGATTGAAGAGTTGGCTGAAAGTAGCACCTTTTTGGAAGTGGCCTACCTATTAAGTAAGTTCTCTGTGGAATTTTCCTAAGATGTACTGGTTACTAATAACAGTCATGGGTGTCATATGTATATTAGTTCACTAGAACCTTTGTTGATAACTTTTTTAATAAAAGGTTCCTTGGTAAAGGCTATCTATGCAACATCCATTGGCAAAGAAACCCCTGATTGCATGGCAAAATATATTGGAGACTCTTGAGCAGATGTAACCTAGTTCTGAGTTACCAAACACTTCAGAACCTTTGAATAGATTTGAGGAAGTCATAGGACATCTGTTATGAATCTTTAATTTGCGTGGTGAGAGAAAAGAGGGAAACTATAGCACAACAAAACGTAATTTAAGCATATTGGCGATTTCAGACGTCGTCACATTTTCTTGAGGTTGAAGGTGAGTTGCAGGTTGAGTGAGAAAGACTGGGAGAGAGAATAAGGTTTTATAAAGTAACCAATATAAGAGTTTCAAAGTAATTGTGAAAAGCTGATTGAAGAGGGTCTCTCTCTAATTACTGCCACTATAGGAGCATCTCCAACAGCGTTGCCTAAAATTCCTAACCAAAAACTGCAATTATTTACTTTAGCTACTACTTATTCTATACACACTCCAACAAATTATCTATTTTCTTCTCTACTTTCCTTTAAATATTAGTTCTCATTCTTTTTTTATTAATCTCACTCTTTCTCACCACCATATTTACAGTCATGCCATCCAGTCAAGCCACCCAGAGCTCTTCGTCTTGCTTTTATGTTTTAACAAGAGAATCCAAGAGCCCACCCTCCTTTTTCCTCCATTCCCACCTCTCTCCTCTCTCCACCCTCCTCTCTCTCTCTTCTATCGTTCCCTCTCCTCCTTGCTCGCACAAACTCACCCGAACCCCAACTCCTCCATTACAAAATCCCAATCCTAGATCTAAAACCCCTTTGAAAATCCAATTTGAGACATGGGTCCAAAAGCTCAAGCCTGGGTTAGCATCTGGTATGGACAATGCAGTAATTGTTGATCAAGTTTACGAAAAATCAAACTGGTGTGTCATTCTTGAGAAAATATTATGACCCATCAAACTTGCTGTCTTGCTGAGATATCTAAGGATCTAAATGGATCTATGTGAGAGACGGTTGATCTTTTTTGGAAGGGGATGGCCGAATCATGCTATGTCAATGGCTGCTTTTGGGTTTGGAAATTATGCTATTGAGTTTGGGTTTGGAAATAGCCGCCCGTTGGATCTACTTTGGGTGTTCAACGGTTGGTTCTTTGGTTGGAGAAGAGACTCTCTACCGGTCAGATGAGGGAGTTGAGGGACTGACAGAGATGAGAGAGAGATGTTAAAAAATTGGAACATTTTGCTACAGTGATAATCTACAATAACTGTGGCAAAAAATGTATTTTACATGATAGGGGGATAATCTGCAGAAGGTGAAAAAGGCATCATATCATATTTAGCCAATATAAGATTTTTAAAGAAGCTGTTGGAGATGCTCTAAGCATTACCGATTAATTTACACTTTTATTTTTTTAAAAAAAGATATGCCTATATGTTGAGATGCATGTGATATGATGTACTTTCTTAAATGCAAGTCTATTATAGTGATAATTATACCTGACAATTTGTAAGGATTAAATGTATTTATTATAGAATTCTGTTGAATCCTCAAAAAATTATTGTTAGTGTTCTTATCTGTAGTTATTAAATGGTCTTCTCATTGTGTGTTTACTTGCAGCTTACATCTACTTTATTGATGAATTTTCTGAATCTGAATTAATTTGCTTCTTTCTTTCAGTGTATGGGAATTTGCCTTCTGAAAGTCAGCTAGCAGATTGGGAATTTGCTGTTTCTCAGCATTCAGCTGTGCCGCAGGGAATTTTGGTGTGCTTTTCTTTCTTTATTATTGAAATCTGAAGACTAATTCTAGGCCTAGAATATTGAATCTATGTTTGGAGTTGACAAATATCTTATATTTCATCCTTTTTTGGTATAAGTTCAGTAGAAATCAAAGTCAAATGGAAATGGTATATGTACTCAACATATAATAAAAGCAACAATACTTTGTTGTCAAAATGTCTGGGTCTTACACATACAAGACAATTGTTCAGGTGATAACGGAAGAAGTAGTCGAAATGTCTGGATTCTTTCACGGACAAGACCAAAGGAATATTTGATGCCGGTGGGGAAGGAGTTCTACGGCAGGAGAGTGGATTGTTGTTGCATGGGAGTTGATTGGGTATTGCATCTGACTGTGGTTCAGGAGGTATCAATGAATTGAAAGGTTTAGGGGTGAATGTATCCTTGGAAACGGGGATGCATATGGAGAGTTCTTCAGTTCAGAAGGTCAACTCACTTGGGTGATCAATATTTTCATCAGGTGGTAGATGGTGGACAAAAAGGTGAAGGTCCCATTATGAATTTATGTTTTGGGACTCATTGGCGCTTTTCGAGAATGGGTGAGGGGGGGGAGGAGGTTTCAAGGGTCGGAATTTAGAGGGGATGAGGGTAAATTGTTTGAATGGAGATGGGTTGAGGTTGATAAAGGTTTGTTCTCTTGTGGGGATGTGACTCATCCTTCTCTGGCTGTGGTGACTTGTTCAGATGAGGAGAGTAAGGGAAGTGTGCCGCTGAATATTCATTCACTTGCTATAGTTGAGGAACAAATAGTGCCGTATTCAATGTCTTCAAACTGGGTGGTTGAGAGGGTAAATGTTTTTTGTTGTGTAGTGGGGCTGTAATGTGAAGGTTCTGGGGATCAATTGTTGGCTTTATTCACTGCGATTGAAGCTAGTCAACATCAAAATGGTGTGGGTAGTGTTCCGTATTTGAGTGTGAAGTTAGCTAATAGAGGAAACCGTGAATTAAAGAGATTGGTGTGTTCAATAAATTATAATATTAATGGAGGTCACTAAATAGTGTGAAAGGAAGGGAGGGGTGTTAATTGTTCATTATGAAGAGTGGGGACAGCATCCTTAGGGAAACTTTTTTTTTTTGATAAGTCAAATATTATATCAAAAGCGCAAGGGGCGCAACCCTTAGTACACTGGGGGTATACAAAAGGGACTAGGGGGAGAACGAGAACAAGGAAAGAAAATCTACAAAACTAATAGCTCGCGGGGCAAGCCAGCCTGTAGTCCAAGAAAAGAGAGTAACAAGAAAAAAATGGAGGAGCTCCTCTTGAGTCCTTGGAGAGTCCTCAAAACATCTATTATTTCGCTCCCTCCAAATACACCACAAAATACAATGAGGGACCATTTTCCACACAACAGCGCTCCTAGTACTACCCGCCGTCCACCAACTTGCTAATAACTCCTTGACGGAATGTGGCATAACCCAACAAAGCCCAAACAGAGCAAAGAAAGCATTCCACAAAGCCTTCGCTGCCGCACAATGAAGGAGAAGATGATCAACCGACTCCCCTTCTGTTTCACATAACCAACATCTGTTTACCACCACCAAACCCCTCCTCCCTAGATTGTCCAGAGTAAGGATCTTACTATGAACCGCCGTCCAAACAAAGAATGCCACTCTAGGAGGAGCTTTGGACTTCCAAACACTCTTCCAAGGAAAAGAGACCGATCCGCAAGGCGAAAGTGCTCGATAAAAGGACTTAACCTCAAAAAGGCCCTTGCGAGAAGGCACCCACCATAACTTGTCAACCCCCTCACCTCGCAGCTTACAATCATATAAGCGTTTATAAAAAGAGGCCAACTCCCCCACCTCCCAATCATGAATCAGCCGGCTGAACAGAATATTCCACTGAAAGGAGTTATTAGAACGCTCCATATTATCCGCTATAGATGCTTCCTTGTACCTAGCAATGCTGAACAGGCCGGGATACTCCTCCTTGAGGGCCCTATCTCCACACCAAACATCATCCCAAAAGCGAATCTTCGACCCCTCACCAGCAACATACTTAAAAAATCTCCTAAAATTCTGCCAACCCATACAAATAAATTTCCATAAACCCACCCCATGTGAGCCTGAAATGACTCCCGAACGCCACCCTCCCCAATCCAACCCATACTTGGCCACCAACACTGATCTCCACCAAGCTCCTTCCTCATGAGCGAACCGCCACAACCACTTCCCCAGAAGAGCTTGATTGAACCTTCGTATGTTCCTAAACCCTAGGCCGCCCTCATCAACAGGAGTACAAACCTTATCCCACTCTACTAGATGATACTTAAAATCATCATTCATTCCTCCCCAAAGAAAATCTCTTTGAAGCTTCTCAATACGCTTAGCCACATCAACAGGGATAGGAAACAGAGATAACATGTAAGTGGGCATATTGGATAAGGTACTTTTAATCAACGTGACTCTACCTCCTTTTGAGAGGTACAACCTTTTCCACGGGGCTAGTTTCCGCGCCATCATATCCTCCAAACCTGCCCACATAGATTTAAGCTTGAAAGATGCCCCCAGCGGTAAACCCAAATACTTCAAAGGCACTTCACCATACCCACAACCCAGCAAGCCGGCTAGCTGCCCCACATTCTCCACATGACCAACCGGAACCAACACCGATTTGGATAAGTTTACTTTCAAACCGGCAACCGCTTCGAAACAAACAAGAAGAGCCCCTAGGTGACGAATTTGACTCGCATTAGCCCCGCAAAACACCAAAGTATCATCGGCAAATAAGAGATGAGAGACATTGACCCGATCCTGCCCGCTAGAGCCCACCGAAAAACCCGAAATCAGCCCCCTATCGGTAAAAGCTCCAAGCATTCTACTAAAAGCTTCCATCACCAACACAAAGAGGAAAGGAGAGAGCGGATCACCTTGACGAACCCCCCGAGAACTTCCAAAGAAACCGGAAGGCACACCATTAATCAACATTGAGAAACGAACTGACGAGATACAATGCTGGATCCACGAACACCATTTCTCCCCAAACCCACATCTCCTCAATAAGTAGAGGAGGAAGCTCCAATCAACATGATCATATGCCTTTTCCATATCCAATTTACATAAAACCCCTGGCTCCTCAGACTTAATCCGGCTATCCAAACACTCATTTGCAATGAGAACTGAGTCTAGAATTTGTCTTCCTTTAACAAAGGCATTTTGGGACTTGGAAATGATCTTTTCCATAACTCTTCTCATCCTGTTGGCCAAAACCTTGGAGATGATTTTATAAACTCCCCCCACAAGACTAATAGGCCGAAAATCCTTGACCTCCTTAGCCCCTTGTATCTTCGGAATAAGAGAGATAAAAGTAGAATTAATACTTTTCACAAATTTACCTCTTGCATGGAATTCCTCAAAAACCGCCAAGAAATCTCCCTTAACCACCTCCCAACAATCCTGAAAAAACGCCATAGAAAAGCCATCTGGGCCCGGAGCCTTGTCCCTATCCATGCCTTGGATAACCTCCCTAACCTCCCTCTCCTCAAAAGGAGCCTCCAAACTAGACGCCTCTTCACCATTGAGCCTATCAAACTCAAGGTTATCCAATCTCGGTCTCCAACTAAGGGGCTCCGAAAACAAGGATTCGTAGTAGTCAACAACATGCTCCCCAATGCAAGCAGGGTCCGAAGAAGGAGAACCATTCACAATCAAGGACTCAATAGTATTATTCCTCCTATTTGCACTAGCCACCTGATGAAAGAACTTAGTGCACTTGTCTCCCTCCTTTAACCACCGCACCCTTGATTTCTGTCTCCAACTAATTTCCTCTTGCAACAGGGAGGCTTCCAGATCTGAAGCCAATAGTCTCCTTCTCTCCTTTTCCTCCTCAGAAAGCCTACGGATTTCCTCAGATCTGTCCAGCCTTTCCAGCTCCTCCGCCCAAGCCTTATTCCGAGCCCCCACATTGCCAAACACCTCTCTATTCCACCTCTTGATCTCTTCCTTAAGAGCTCTCAACTTTTTAGCCAAGATAAAGCTTGGAGATCCCGTGAAAGAGAACGAAGACCACCAAGATTTAACTTTGTCCACAAAACCCTCCTCTTTAAGCCACATGTTCTCGAACTTGAACGCACTCTTCCCATTCTGCACGCAGCCCCTCATCAAAATAATAGGGGCATGATCCGAACAAACTCGAAGAAGCTTCTTTAGCATCAACCCTGGATAGCTAAGTTCCCATTCCGGGGACACCAAAAAGCGGTCCAACCTTGACCAAGACAAATTATTGGCCCAAGTAGAAACTCCTCCATTCAGTGGAAGATCCATAAGACCCATCTCAGCAATGAAGTCGGAAAAAGCAGCTACCGCTCTCCTTCTACGAACTCCTCCCGACCTTTCACTATGGAAAAGAGTGACATTAAAGTCACCCCCTATGCACCAAGGCATCTCCCAAATGCACATCAGCCCTACCAATTCCTCCCACATTTGCCTTCTAGGAGCATCCCTAGTCGGACCATACACACCTGCAAAAGCCCACTCCATACCATCATCCACATTCCTGAAGGAGCATGCTGCCACAAAGTTACCATGACAAACATCCACCATCGAAACAACCCTTCTATCCCACATCAGTAAAATTCCACCCGAAGCCCCAAGAGAGGCCACATAACTCCACTCTACATAGGGACATCTCCATAAACTTCTCACTAAACCAGCATTGATTATCTCCAATTTAGTCTCTTGGAGACACACAATATCAACCTTCCACTGACTCAGCAGCCTCCTAACCCTCAGCCGCTTCTTCTCCTCATTAAGCCCTCTCACGTTCCAAGACAAGATTTTATGCTTCATAAGAAACATTTTCATCCCTCACCCCCATATTACCATCTGCCGCTTTGACAGCTGCTATATGTTCGAAAACCTGTTTAAGTTTTCCGTCCTGCCCTTCCCAGGACATACCGGCAGTCCCTTTCACTGCCCAAACCCAGTCCAAGTCGATCCCCTGAACTGGATGCTTACCAGGGAATCCTCCATTTCAAGCTGAGATAAGTTGCCCTCATCACCTGATAAGTTGCCTTCGTGTTCACCCAGCTCAGCACCTACATCTACTGACTGCTCCTCAAGATCCAAACAGATATTATGATTCTTACCCAATCCAACTTCTGTAATCAAATCACACCCCCTGCCACCATTCCAGGCAACCCGCTCCAATACCCACGACTTCGTGGTCTTGGATGAAGGGCTCACCCTTCTCTGAAAGACCTTCAACTGCTTGGGTTGCTTTCCCGGTGTATGATTATCAGAAACCTCTTCACTATACTCTGAGGAGTTAGACAGACACTTGGAACTCTTCACCGGCATCACAGCAGTGCAACCCAAGACTTCATCGCTCTTTGGAATGGAGGATAGCAGCGAAAGATCAGAACCCAGCCCGTCGGCGCCCTCTGGAATGGTAGCCAACCTCTTCGTCCTCGCTTGTTCCCCTAGCCCAGCCCCATCGGTTCGCTCTCCGTCCTTATCTGCCTCCCTGATCGCCCCCGAAACAGCCGAATAAGGATCCCCGATGCCAGCGAGATGTTCGCCGGAAAAATCTCCGGCGAAAATCGTCCCATTTACGCCGGAAGCGCGTGTTGCCCCCATCTCCGACGACTCCCCCGCCGGGCATGCCTGCTGTACCGGGTTACGATCGAGAATCCGGTAAAAAAATGAAGTCGTGAGTCCTAGGCCTTGAGATGTCTGGGTTGGCGCCTTGCTGGGCTTAGGCCCCAACAGGCCCGGCTGAGGCTTATGATTTCTTCTTCTAAACTTCTTTCTCTTGGGCTTAGACCAGCCCGCTTCTTCACGGCCCATTGACTGCGTGGCCTGTATATTTCTTTCCCCCGAGCCCAGTTCCACGTCCTTCGTCTCACCGCCCCTTAGCTCCTTTTGTTCCAGCATTCGAAATGCCGCTTCTACCCTCTTAAGTCCCAACTCCAATTGCCCCCTTATATCCGTTAGACAATTCTTAAATCCCTGCAAGTTAGCACCTTCATGCACGGTCACACGCCCATCCCCTTCTGACCCAAATCCCTCTTTCAGCGCTGCTTCACCTAGTTTCACGGGATTCTCCAGCGCCTTGGGCAGAACGCTAGTCACCGATTTCATTTTGCCCACCGCGCCTTTCTCTGATACCTGAACCTGGGTCTTCGCCGGAGCCCCTCCGATACCTCCCCCTGCCTCCTCAAGAACTTCCGACGTAATCACCGGCTTCATCTGGTGGGACTGCACTCGGCCACTCATTGTTGGCACAGTACCTACCATCGTCGCCGCCGTTGCCACCATCGTCTCTTTTACCACCGGCTTTGACTGACCCAACACCTCCGCATAACTCCTCTCTGAAACCGCTTGAGTCCCCTTTCTTTCTCTGAACACACGACCCTTCCACAGGGATGATCTTGTGTTTCTTAGCTCCGCAGCAAGTCTAGTCCAACCTTGCCCGTGTTTGCCTTCAGGGATTTGGACACTCCCACGACGCTTCCCGGCCTCAATCTCTTCAATGATTATGAACCTACCATGCCGATTTGCCCGTCGTTGAACCAAAATCCGTGGATAACCTGCACTCGACTGGTCCCAGTATACCTCCGATGTCTCCACATCCACTGCCACCTCGACAGCACCCACCAACCAGGCTATCTCATCCCTATGAATAAAAATTGACCCCTGTTTTCTCTTACTTCTTTCCACCATCCTCAGACCATAATTTCCCCCTTTGATCAGCATCTCAAACTCCTTGGATTCCACATACCAACTACAAACCTTCGCCACTTTTGACGCATGATAATCTGTGAAAGAGGAATAATGTGGTGGTTGAGTGGTGTTGTATGTGTAAGTAGAGTGGGGAGTCCATTGACCGCCTATTGCTTCACTGTGAAGTCGCTAGAGAACTTTGGAGTTACATTCTTACTTTGTTTGGGGTAGAGTGGGCTATGCCGAGACCGGTCATGGATTTGTTGACAAGTTGGGGTGGTTCGATTGGGTGCAGTAACTAAGGAAGTAGGGAGATTGGTTCCGGTGTGTTTAATGTGGTTTCTTTGGTGTGTGAGGAATGCTTAACTCTTATAAGACGTAGAGACATCATGTTAGAGTTGCGGAAGCTTATGCTTAACACCTTACATATGTGGATAGCGACACATCATAGCTTGAATGTTTCTACTTTAGCAGATTTTTTTGAATTTATATTCTTCTTCCTCCTATTAGGGGTTCTCTTGTATACTCCCTATATATTAGAGTTGCAGTCCTATGTGCAGGGGCGGACCCAGGAATTTTTTCCTGGGGGGTCCCGGGTCCAAGGGCCTTTTGGGCTTCTCATTTTTTAAATATTTAAATATTAATTAAATAATATTTATTTTAATGTTCAAGTTTTTTTTATTACGTCTATAAGAACATTAAAAAGACCTTATGTAGTAGTATTATCTACTGTTATAAATTCTACAAAATTATCTTATACTTTTATTGGATTTTCAAAAATATTTACACATTACACATCTTAATATAATTAAAAAATATTTTGATTCTCTAACTTTTTCAATAATATTCTTTTTTTATTTCTGTTGCCAACCGCTAACCGTTTATAACCGCTTTTTATTAACCGTTAATCACTTTGTAAAGCGGTTATTAAAAACCGCTAACCGCCTTTATTCATATATAATTATATAAAAATATATATTAATTAAATATAAAAAAAAATCCAAAACGACGCCGTTTTGGTTAGAGAATAAGATGAAACCTAAGGCTTGTAATATTTGTTTTGCTTACATTTACTAGTTTCAAACTTTCAGTGGTTTGTAGTATCTTTTGGTTTGGGCCATTTAATGGATTTGGGCATTATGACTATGTATGTGAAATAAGCCCAAAAAATAGCATGTTTTTCGTTCAATAGAGCAAAATAAGCCCAAAAAATATGGAAAATGAATGCCTAAAATATAAAAAAAGCTCAAAAATCCATTTCTAAAAAACTGGTTATAACCTCTTGTTAGCGGTTTGAATAACTGCTAACCGCCTAGGCAGAGGCGGTTGTGGTTATTAAAAATCCGATAACCGCCTAAGGCTGCAGTTATTGCAAATAACCGCCGGTTATAACCACTTGAATACCCCTAAATTTATGAATTTCACCATCTTGGCATCTTGAATATGTCAAATATATATATTTTTTTAAGTTTTTCATATTAAGATGCATATTTTTTAGCAGATTTGTGAGAGAATAATAAAAAAAAATTAAAGCACAAATGAATGTCAAATGAAAGCAAATTGAACAATAATTCAAAACAAATATCACAAAAATTGGGAAAGGTACTAAAACCCCTCATCGATACTTCAAAAACCATTTATTTTTATGGTATTATTAAGTCTTACTCTTTTTGCTAGGAAAAAAAAATCAAAATACACAAACGGAGCATTGACCACAGCTGAACAAAAGGAAGAGAAAACGACCAGGGTGATGGGGAGAAGAAAAGGAACAAAAGGGAAGAAGAAGACAAAAAAAATTGTCGGCAATGAGAGGAGAGGACGAAAAAATAAATAAAATAAATCAGAAAAGATGATAGATGGGAGACAAATGTGTGGTGGTGGGGAGAGGAGAGGAATAAAATAAAAAGAAAAGGAAATGAGGGAGACCTAGGAAGGGAAAAAAATTTTGGGGGTTTTTGAGCCGTCATTTTTGGAAGGGCCATGCTATGTCTATTTTTTTTAAAGGGGTTTTTTTTTGGGTTGGGGATGCCAGGGACCCCCCAACCTTTAATGTAGGTCCGTCCCTGCCTATGTGCTTTATTAATGATATGAAATTACTTATATAAAAAAAAATATATATATTTATTATGAAACCTAAGATTGTATCGTGGAATGTTCTTGGCTTGAATGAAAATGAGAAAAAAAGTGGCGGATTAGAGGCCTTTTTAGAGATTGGAATGTAGATATCGTTTGTTTACAAGAGACAAAAATGGAGTATATTTCTAGGGAGGTGATTTGTAGTTTATGGGGGTTGTCAACATGTGTACTGGTCATATTTGGGTTTGAGAGAGGTGTCATGAGGTATTCTGTTAATGTGGCATAGGTGGATGGTGGAGAAGATTGAGGAATGTGTAGGAAACTTTGTGGTAGCATGTTCTTTTAGAAGTCTTATTGAGAATTTTGAATGGACATTTGCATGTGTGTATGGTCCTAATAATGATGTAGACAAAAAATGTCTTTGGGATGAGTTGGTTGGCGTAGTGAGTTGGTGGGAGGTGTATTGGGGGTGATTTTAATGTAGTTTGGTACCCTTGTGAAAGATTAGGCAATCCTAGATAGTCACAAGCGATGTTGGATATTTCAAAATTCAAAATTCATTTTTGTTTAGGGCCTCATGGACATTCAGTTGGTAGGGGGAACTGTACTTGTTCTAATAATTGTGATTCTCAGGCATGGTCTAGAATTGATAGGTTCCTTCTATCTACGAATTGGGAAGAACATTTTTTCGATGCATCTCGGAGACATCTTCCTAGAATTCTTTCATATCACTTTCCTTTGATGTTTGATTGTGGTGTGGCGAGCAAGGGTAATAGGTTTTTCAAGTTTGAGAATATGTGGCGAAAGTCAAAAGGGTTTTGTGGTGCAGGTGAAAACATTGTGGGCATTAAAATCAGATAAAGAAATGAAATGACGAGGTTTTTGGTAATATAGGGAAGCAGAAGAAGGAGATGTTGAATGGTATTCGTGAGCTGGATATGATTGCAGCGGGAAGACCTTTAACTAAGGATGAAAGGTTGAGGAAGGAAGATTTTTATAGAGAGTTGGAGAGGATTATCCTTCTTCAAGACGTGAGTTGGAGGCAGAAGTCAAAGGCCTTTTTGTTGAGTGAGGGAGATAAACTAAATTTTTTCAGGAAGTAGATGGTATGGTGTGGACTTCCTCTAGCCGCCATGGCTTTGTGGTGAAGAGTTACTATTCTATACTACAATCAGGTGACCATAGTTCATTCCCTTGGAGAAGTATCTAAAAGGTGAAGGTCCCTCCTCACATTACTTTCTTCTTATGGGCGGCGTCTTTGAGTAGAATTCTCACGGTGGATAATCTCTGAAGGCGGGGATTCCAATTAGTTAACAAGTGTTGCTTTTGTCAAAAGGATGAGGAAACTATTAATCATCTTCTCATCCATTGTGACTATACCGCTGACATTTGGCACTTAGTGTTTAACAGCTTTGGTATCTCTTGGGTCATGCCTAGTAACATCCTACAACTCTCTTAGTGTGGAGCGTTTGGGTCGAAATGAATCGACGTCTCTTTGAGGATAGTGAGACCAATGTGCTTCTCCTTAAATCTTCTTTTTTGAGATCTCTTTTGGATTGAGCTATTGCATATGTTCCTAACTTTCCCCTCTGGAAAACTGGTAGATCTGATTTGTTTTTTAGATTGTAGTAGCAACTAGGGCCTCAGCTCTCTTGTGTACTCTTCGTGTATGAATGCTTTCCCTTTTTTCAATAAAATTCTAATTATTCATCAATAAAAAAACTAAATTTTTTCATTGAGAGGCTAATTCGCATAGAAGAAATAACTAAGGGGAGTCTTAGTTGTTAACAAGACTATGTCTTTTGACTCTACATAAATACAGGAACATATTGTGCATTTCTACAAACAATTGTTTTATGGCGGCTAATGAATGTTTGGATAGTCAGATTGGATCTAGGGAACTTGGATTTTTTTTTTTTTTGAAAGGGGAACTTGGAGTGTTGTGTAAATTGGATTTGGAGAAGGCTTAATCTTAATTGGGAGTTTGTTATATTTGTTGTTAAGATGTGGCTTTGGGGAGAGATGGCGAGATTGGATAGTGCATTGCATGTCTATGATGTGGTTTTCCATTCTCATTAATGGCTCCCCTTCCAGTTTCTTTAGCACCTTATGTGGATTAGGATAGAGGGATCTGTTGTCTCCATTATTGTTTGTGGTTGTTTTGTGGGCATTGAGTATAATGATGTCTGTTATAGTGGACAAAGGACTTTTATTAGGATTTTCAGTGAAGTTGAGGAATAATGAAGAGATTTTAATGTTGCATTTATTGTGAGGCTAATTGTGAGCAACTTCGCCATCTGCAGTCTCATGTTTTGAAGCCGACATGAGCTGAAGGTTAATTTGTCCAAATTACAGAGTTCTTGTAGGTGGTGTAGGTGATGTAGAGGGTTTGGCTAGTATTCTAGGTTGCAGAGTGGCTTGTTTACCGATGAAGTATTTGGGTCTTTCTTTGGGAGCTTCTCACAAATGCTTCTACTATTTAGAATGGCATTATTGAGAAAATGGAACATCGTATGGCAGGCTGGAAGAGACTTTATCTAAGGGAGGTAGGTTGATTTTGAAAGAAAAAGTACTCTTGGCAATATGCCGACATTTTATTTCACTATTCCCTATTTCGGTAGGCGTGGCTACTAGACTTGAAAAACTTCATAGGGATTTTATGTGGAGTGGACTTCGCGATGAGTTTAAGTTCCATTTAGTGAAGTGGTTGAAATTTTTTGCTTCGATAAAATCAGGAGGATTGGGGGTAAAAAATATGATTCAATTTAACTAAGCTATTCTAAAAACGTGGTTGTGGAGAGGGAGTCTTTGTGGAGATCAGTGGTGGAAACTAAGTTTGATAATTTGAGGGAAGATTGGTGTTATGAGCAGGTTGTGAGGAAATGTGTAAGGAGGGGTGGAAGTCTATCTAAATTTGTTAGGTATGAGACGGGAGATGGATCCAAGGTGAGGTTTTGGCATGATTTATGGTGTAGGGAACAACCCTTGAATATTTCTTATTTCTTATTTCTTATTTGGACTTATGTAGTGTTACATGATGTAAGGAAGTTTGGGTAGCATATCATATGCAATTCCGAAATGGAAATCTTCATTAGACATTGCACTGCTCGAGGGCGTTTGTACTCAGGGGGTCGAAGACCAAGAACTGAGTTATTTATCAGCCAAGCATTCTTCTTATGGCTAGATCCAATCTCTTAGTCCCTGCTGAAAGGAAAAAGAATTTCAACTTCTTCCTTTTGAAAAGGAAGGATTAAGAAAAACCTATTGATTGTAGCTTTCTCCAGACGTCCGGGAAAGGGTCGAATGGTACGATCCCTCTATCACCCTAGAATGAAGGGTGATCTTGTAGTTCTTGGTCTGTGAAAGATATGTTTTTAGATGCTCTATTTTATTTTTCCATTGGAGCCGAACCTACTAAACTAGTGCTCGAGATATAGTTGTCCATATATTATGATAAGGGATGTATGGATTCTTGAGAAGAGAGGAGCCATGGTGGTCCTCCTCGGACCGCCTAGATCCCACGAGTGAATAAAAAGTTGGATCTACATTGGATCTCACCTGAATCGCCCCATCTATTCTTTACCAAACTAGTGCTTGATTGGGAGGTGGAAGTTGTCACTTCTTTCTTTGAGCTGTTGTATTCTCACATAATAAGGCAAGGAGGTGAGGATAGAATTTGTTGGACCCCTTCCAAAAGGAAAAAGTTTGAAGAGAAGTCTTACTATCATGTGTGATCCATTCGTGTAAGGGTTGCATTCTATATTAAGGGGTTTCTCTTGTATACTTCTTGTGTACTAAGGTTCTGCTCCTTCTTCGCTTCTAATGAAGTTGAATTACTTTTTTGAAAAGAAATAATTATTGACAACTTCTGGGTGAAAGAATTTTTGGAAAATAGAATACGTTGCTGTTTATTGATGGATATTGGCTGTTATACATATGGGCTTCCATTTGCTCTTAGGTTAACTGCCAGTGAGGCAGCTACTGAAATTTATTCTGAGCAACAAAAGAAAAGTGTCTTCCACCTTCTTGTGCTTCAGACAAGGGGTTCTTTTTATCTCAGTTGAGTGCCTCTTATCTTGCATACCTGTATTTATTATGGAAGAGGTTTTGTATTTTGTTTAGACCTTTAACAATACAATATTTTAATTGGAATGTACATGTTACTTGTCCCACCCAACTAATACCAATTGAGTTGGACCGGCACTTTCAACATCTTGTTGTATATAAAATAAAAACTCATTTTGTATGTGATTTATTAAAAGCTCTCTTTTATTTTTTCTTGTTAGATTCTAAAAATGGTTTGCCACCTGAATGAATGACTAATCTTCATAGCTAAGTGGTACCTCTTCCCATTTGGAATGGGGTTCACTCCATCATAGGCAATGGCTTTTGGCAGGGGAATGCTACCTGAACTGTGTTGCCTAGTATAAAATTTGATCGAAATTTAGTTCTCCAATGGAATCAAAAGGTGCTTTGACAAAGGACAAAAGCAGTGACATCTTGGAAACATCTTGTATCCCTACTTCCGCTTCATTGGATTTTCTTGAAGTCATGAGTTGTTGATTGTAACTTCTAGGAGGACCTTTTGCGTGTTTCCCATGTACTTGAGTTGTTCTCCTATTTATTTTCAATGAATTCATTATGTAACCAGAAAAAAAGGCTATTATTGCATATATTTTGAAAAAAGGTTAATCTGACTTCTTGGTTTTGGTCATTATTTGAACTACTAGTATGCACATCTTATGAAAGATTCAGTTGCAGCTATCTCTAGATAGACGGGATTATGCTGTTTTTGCAGATAACTGGGAGTATGCTTCTGTTTTGATCAAGGCTAGCTGATGAACCTCACATATCCTGATAGAAATCGCTGCTACTTGAGAGGACATAATAATATACAATTTGTTTATTTTTATTATTATTATTATTATTTTTTCTCTTTCTCTCTTTCCATAGCTAGGAAGAGTGATGCTCCTCACTTAATTTGCTGCTCACTTATTGATTCTCAGCTTTAATCACATAAAGGTTTAATAAAAATTACATGTTTGTTCGCATGGATGGCATGGGCTACATGCTACATTATTTTAACCTCCAGGAATTTCAATGAATATCTTTTATTTATTATGTGCAATGGCATGACAGTAAATTTTGCAAATCAGATTAAGCATAAACATCCCTATCCGCACGGAACAATGAGAAACATCATTGTGCATTTTTATGATTTTTGCCACTGCAGTTTCCAAGATTGTATTCAGCAAAAGGAACATGATTAACACAACTGTATTTTTGTATGGGAAAATTTGAGTTTATGGCTCTAAATTTGCTTTTGGTTGAAAATGTAATTTTTCTGGAATGGTGCTAGCTATATATTTGTAATAAAAGATGTTTTGTTCTAGGATATCCAATTACTTAACTAGTCAAGGCTTTTGAGTTATGATGGATTACTTCAACTTTATCTTTATCATCAAGAAACAGCCATATATATGCTTGTAGAGCAATGATAGAAAGAGCTCTGATAAATTTGCTTTCCTTTTTATGTTAATTTTCCGTATTCATTTGACTGAAAGGTGTATTATTTAATTTGTCTTGTAGGATATTATACAGGCAATGCCTCATGATGCTCACCCAATGGGTGTACTTGTTAGCTCAATGAGTGCTCTTTCTATCTTTCATCCTGATGCCAATCCTGCTCTTAGAGTAAGTTGGATATTTTGAGTTTGAGGCATTGTTTCATTGTACTCTTATTAGTAGGCATTGGTATATTGTTTCTTTGTTCCACTTTTCTTCAGATTTACTTTCCTGCAATTCTTTCTTGATAATTGAACAGCGTGAAAGTTTATTCCCAGCTTCAGGGTTGGGCAAATAAACTGATAGATCGATTTACTTCATGGAAAAGTAACAAGAAAGCATGAAGTCAGGATGCAGTTTAACAATTTTTGACATGTGAATAGTGTTGCTATTCAGAATGTGGATAAGTTGCATCCCCTTATGCTTGCTGTTTTTGAAAATGTTACTGCAGCAATTACCATAAGATGATGTTCATTTTGTACTTAAATAACCTGTATGATGAACCCATAGTTCTTATCCCCGAGGGTGATGGAGTGAGGATATTGTGTAACACAACGCATTCCGGCGGAAATGTAAGTTGCGTTTCCTTTTCCTCATCATCCTCCGCCTACCCTTCTGGCGAAGGATATCGCAGCGGTTGATCAATTTGTGGAGACATTCTCTCTCTTCAACTTTTTGCTGTAGACATTCTCTCTATTCTCTCTTCAACTTTTTCAAATTTTTTCAAATCTCATCGCATATCGTCAGCTCCGGTGATCATGTAAGCTCATTAGGAGCCGTGCATTAGGGTCCGGCGTTGCTGCGATGGAACGGAGGTTTTCCATTGAAGCAAAGTCGTTTCGATTCTCGTCTAAGGAGGGGTCCTCCCTGTTTCGGTTGGAAGAAAGGAGGAAGAAATTTGTTGGGTACATCTTTGTGAGTCCTCAATGTTCATCTTGGTTGATTGACACGGTGGAAGAGGCATGTCTGGTGAAGGAGAACATCGCCAAGTCCTTTCATGAGGGGGATAAGGCGTTGATGGTCCATGGGGGATATAACAAGTCAGGGAGGTTTTTGGAGGTGGCCGTGTTTGCTGAGGGAGGTCGTAAAGGCGGCCTTTGGCTACCGGAGGGGCGAGATGGGCGGGGTTGGCGGCGTTTTGCGGCTGAGTTGCGAATATTGTTGGCCCCCTCCAATGGTGGTCCCGTGGAGTCTGAGCTGCGCCCATCGCCGAGTTCGAAGCCTTCATCGAACAAGCTCGTGGAGGCCGGGGTCTCTGGGGAGGGTTCGGAGGAGCTTAAGTTTCATCCTTCGCCGAGTTCGAAGCCAGCACCGACCAAGGTTGCAGAGGTCGGGGCCATCGGGGTTGGTCCCAAGGATCGTACTTATGCGGAGCTTTTGCAAGTGAAGCCTCGATCTCGCATCGAGGCGAAGAACGACGGGGCTGATCATAGGAGGGCGGTGGACTCGCCTGGTTTTGAGAGGATGAATCTGTCGAAGGGGAGGGCGGCTGGTGCTGGTAAAGGATGGGTTAACCAGGTGCTAGGGTTTTTTCAGTTAGGGTTGGGCCGGGTCGTTACTGGGCTGCTTGAAAGCATTCTTGTTGGGCTTGAAGATTTTTATGTCCAAAAACGGGTTAGGACCGTCTTAAAATGTCTGAAGCCTTTTAAGGGATGGTGGGCTGGGCCTTTTTTGCTCACTAATTCTGGACGCAGATATGGGCTTTGCAAGGTGAAGTTGGGCCATATGGGAGTTGGGCCTGGGTGTTATTCTAAGTCCAATAGAGCTTTGCGTATTAAGCCCCGATGGAAGAAGCCGCTTGCCACGGAGAACTCTTCGCTGGTGGTGGGTCTGGTTCCGTTCTCGCATTTGGCGGTTGAGGGTTGTTTGGGAGCGTCGATCGTTGAGCCGTCTCTGCCGGAGCGGGTCTTTGGCGAATCTCCTCCGATGGGGAGTTGGAGCTATCTATGTCTCCGGCGTTTGAGGGTTGCTTGGGCACGTCGGTTGTTGGGTGTCCGGCCGGGGATGGGCCTTCATCGGGGGTTGAGCCGTTTTCTCCAGTGAGCTCCGGTGAGTTTGTGGTGCACTCTTCGGGGACCCCGTTGGTTTCCAAGGGTGGTCTGGAGCTGGGTGCTACGGCTGCTTTGAATTCCGGCCATGGGCCTTCCTCGGTGGAGTCCCCTCTCCTTTCGGTGCAAGTTCTGGACGAGAATACGTCTGCTCAGGGGGATGGGTCTGCCGGTGATGCGTCAGTCGGTGATGGGTTTGCCGGTGATGCAATGTTGTCGGTTCTTCCCGGTGAGTGTTCTGGGCCCTCGAAGAATCACCTGTTCTCGCCGGAGCCTTCTGGTTCTGTTGACTCCAGCGAGCCTCAACCCGTCCCCGAGTCTCAGCCCTTGGTCAATGGTCTGAC
Organism: Carpinus fangiana; assembly: GCA_006937295.1. Lineage (NCBI taxonomy): Eukaryota > Viridiplantae > Streptophyta > Magnoliopsida > Fagales > Betulaceae > Carpinus > Carpinus fangiana. The sequence continues at coordinate 37,200 of VIBQ01000149.1, forward strand.
TGAAGCTCAGGCTTGGTTTTTTGGGTGGATGAGGCATGGAGGCCGGCACCATGAGAAACTGCTCGCTGCTGTTGATCGTTTTGAGAAGCAAACGCGGAAGGATAATGAGGTTGCTCCTCCTCCGGATTGCTCTATGGAACTCCCGCAGATGAAGGCGGTGCTTGAGGCTGCGATGCGGGACGTTGACAGCGGGGTGATTACCACTGAGGCGGGTTCGAAAATTGGCACGGATATTGGCGTTCGGGTTGGGTGTCTTTAGCTGTTTCTTTTCCGGGTTGTAGGGTTTTTTGTTGGGTTGTAGGCTGTTCTGTGGGGTTGTGGCCCTTTTGGGGGTTGGGTTTGTCTTTTGGGTTACAGGCTTTTCTGTAGGGGTGGTTTTTAGGTGTTTTTCTTGGGTTTTTAGTTGGGCTTTCTCTGTTCTCCCCCCCCTTCTCCTCTCCCCCTTGTCCCCTTTGTATACTTCCGGTGTACCAAGGGTTGCGTCCCTTTGCGCTTTTCATATATTCTACTGACTTATCAAAAAAAAATAAAAAAAGAGCTTAGTTACCAGTGGCATCCACCTTTAAAAATATATTGATCTCTTCGTTTCCTTTTCTAAGTGACCTTGTTGTGGTATGAACTTTTGTGCCGGAGTTTGCTAAATAATTGGGTAACTCTATTAATTTGTGATTGATTACAAGAGGCTTTTTGACATTGCTGATTATTATTTTCTTCTTGGTATAGGGCCAAGATCTTTACCAGTCAAAACAAGTGAGAGACAAACAAATAGCACGTGTTCTCGGGAAGGTTTGCTTATTCCCTTTACTTTCTTTTGGCTTTGTGCCATAGCTAAAGTGCTTTAATAATTATAAATGCTCGATTTTGCAAATTTTATAAGCATGTCGTGTCCATTTCAGTTTTTGGTAGTATGCTGGCTACTACAGTGCACTTATTTGGTATTTTCCAACTAATTTATGTCAAATCAATATTTATTTCCAGGCACCCACCATTGCTGCAGCAGCTTATTTGAGGATGGCAGGAAGGCCTCCAGTTCTCCCTTCCAGCAACCTTTCTTATTCAGAGAATTTCTTATACATGCTAGATTCATTGTATGTATTGCAGGCATATTTCACATACTAATTATCTCTGTAGAATGATGATTTATTTATTTATTTTTTAATTCTAAGAGGCCAGTACTAATAGAGTAATTTTAGAAGTCTCTCTTGTATCCCTCCAAGAATGATGTGACTTTAAAAATTATTATTTGACCAAAATTCAATAATAATTAATTAAAAGCTCAATGGTGATTTTAAGAGTCATTATTCTTAGAAGGACACAAGAGTGACACAAGAGGTGTTTGTAGCATTATTCAGTATTAATGCGATGTTGACTTCTTGTCATATCATCCACTTTCCAAGGAATATGACTTCAGTACATTGTTCTTCAGCATGGAAAGAACTGACTCCTTTTTTATTTTTCCCAACAGAGTTATTATTATATTGGAGATATGGAATTCTGCCTCCTCTTAACCTAACTAAAATTTTCTTTCCACAAATTTGCAGAGGCAATAGGTCATATAAACCCAATACTAGACTAGCTCAAGTTCTAGATATTCTCTTCATACTGCATGCAGAACATGAAATGAATTGCTCCACAGCTGCTGCTCGGCATCTAGCATCAAGGTAGGCATCTTAGCACACATTCAAAATAAATCGGCACTATACTCTTTTCACATACCTGGCTGTCTCTGCAGTGGTGTTGATGTATACACTGCACTTGCTGGGGCTGTTGGAGCACTGTATGGTCCTCTTCATGGTGGAGCTAATGAGGTATATATAGCAGCATGATGTCATTCTCATAGTCTTTTTCCTGCTAGAAGGTGGTATCTTTTTCTCAAATGTTATGCTCAGATTATGTTTTGTGCCACCAGTGGGTATGCTTTTCTTATTATCTTGTTTGTTATAGGCTGTTCTTAAGATGCTGAGTGAGATTGGAACTGTTGACAACATTCCAGAGTTTATTGAGGGTGTAAAAAACAGGTAATTATTGTTATATCATGATTACATTGCTAAAAGGCGATAGTTTACATGAAATGTGGTATTTATTTGTTATGAAATTTAATTTATATTCTTATACCATTTCATCTCCCCAGGAAGCGCAAGATGTCAGGTTTTGGGCATCGTGTGTACAAAAACTATGATCCAAGGGCAAAGGTGATAAAAAAACTGGCAGAGGAAGTATTCTCCATTGTTGGCCGGGATCCTCTGATTGAGGTGTTTTTCTACTCCGTTTTGTATTTCTTCATGGAGGACAGAATATGTTGCGGGCATTAAATGATGAATATGGCATAGACATGAACTTTATTTATTCTAGTCATGATTAGATTCTGCTCTGTTCCAATTCACTATTGATGATTTTTAGTTACAATTTCGTGTTCGATAGCATGCTGCTACCCAAAGATTTCTTGAATATGACAATCTAAACTTTATGGTTTTCATTCTTTTAGCTTTATGGCATTTGTAGGTTGCTATTGCTTTGGAGAAGGCTGCACTATCTGATGAGTATTTTGTTAAGAGGAAGCTATATCCAAATGTTGATTTCTACTCAGGGTTAATATATAGGTGCACCCAAATATCATTATTTTCACTGCTCTTACTGTAAGGTAACTTGAATTTTGTCTAAGCACATAACTGGTATGTAAGTACTAAATTCTCATTAATCAGGGCAATGGGATTTCCAATGGAGTTCTTCCCTGTTTTATTTGCAATCCCACGAATGGCTGGGTACTTGGCACACTGGAGAGAGTCTCTGGATGATCCTGATACAAAGATAATGAGACCACAACAGGTTAATTCCTCAATCTTAATTATTATTATTATTATTTTTTGTGATGAATTTTGATCCTCCAACAAAATGATGTTTATCTTTTTTTTTTTTTTTTTCCGGATAAGTAATGTTGAATAAAACAGCGCAGAGGGGTGCAACCCATTTACATGGGAAGTATAAAAAGAGGGCGCCTAACTAGAAGAAGAAAATAGAGAAAGAAAATCGAAAAAACTAATTACTAAAGGAGCTAACCAAGCGGCTGTCCAAGTGAAAAGAGTAAAAAAGGAAAAGTGGATGAGCTCCTCTAAAGTCCTAGTGGAATCTTCAAAACATCTCGCATTCTTCTCGCTCCATATACACCACATAAGACATAAAGGAATCATCTTCCACACAACCGCATTCGGGGAACGCCCTCCCGTCCACCAACTGGCATATAAATCCTTCACCCTACCAGGCATAACCCAGTGCAGCCCAAACCGACTAAATATAGAATGCCAGAGAGCACTAACCATCTCGTAGTGAAGAAGTAGATGATCTACTGATTCTCCGTTCTTTTACATATAACACCATTCCACAAGCACAATATTCTACTTTCGCAAATTATCATAGGTCAGGATTTTGCCTAGAGCCGTAGGTCCACCCGCAGAAAGCAACACGCGAAGGCACCTTGGTGTGCCAAATACTCTTCCAAGGAAATACCTCGTGATCTAGATTGGATAAGGCCTTGTAGAACGACTTCACCTCAAACTTCCCCTTTGTGGAATGGGACCAACAAATTTGGTCTATATTGCCATGAGAGATCTCACAAGAGTACAACCAGTAAAAAAAAAGATAGGACCACATCCAATTCCTAGTCCTGGACGGACCGCACAAAAATGACATCCCACTCAACACTACCATTCCTCTAGATAAAGTTGTCCTTCACCCAAGCTTCTTTATATCTCGCAATACTAAACAGCGATGGAAAAGCATGCTTCAACGATTGATCACCGCACCAAATATCGTACCAGAAGCGGACTTTTGACCCTGCCCCTACCTTAAACCGCAACCCCTTGGCTAAACTATCCCAACCTCTTCTAATATGCTTCCATAAACCCACGCCATAAGGACCCGAAACCTCCTTTGAACACCATCCACCTTCTTGCTCATCATACTTAGCTTTAATAATCTTGTACCACACGGCCTCATTCTCATTCGCATATCTCCAAAGCCATTTCCCTAAGAATTTGATTGAACTTATGTACGTTTCGTATACCGAGACCACCCACCCGAACGGGGCGGCATACTTGATTCCAATTAACAAGATGCAACTTTTGCTCACCTCTCATACCTCCCAATAGGAAATCTGTTTGGACTTTCTCAATTCTTCTAGCTACACTCATAGGAACTGGGAACAAAGATAGGAAATATGTTGGAAGATTAGACAGGGTACTCTTAATAAGAGCTAAGCGATCTCCCTTCAAAAGATACAACTTCATCCAACCAGCCATCCGACGTTCCAATTGTTCAACCACACCGTTCCACAAACTTGTAGCCTTATACAATGCCCCTAAAGGTAGGCCTAGGTACTTGATAGGCAAAGCTGCAACACTACACCTAAGAATAGTAGCTAGAGCCCCAATATCTTCCACCTCACCTATAGCCACAATTTTGAGATTTCCCAAGATTAACCCTCAACCCCGAAACAGCCTCAAAGCATAAGAGAATAATACGCGCATAACGGACTTGTTGAGGGTGAGCTTCACAGAAAATTAGAGTTTCATCAGCAAATAAAAAGTGAGAAACCACCAAATCTGAGAAGACCCTTCCTCCCATGGGAAAACTTGTCAAAAGACCCTGCTCAATGGTCGCATTCACCATCCTACTCAAAGCCTCCATCACCAACACAAAAAGTAACGGAGAGAAGGGATCCCCTTGACGAATCCCCCGCGAACTTTTGAAGAAACCTTCCAGGGTACCATTAACCAGGATGGAGAATCTTACCGACGAGATACACCACTCAATCCAATCCCTCCATCTCTCTCTGAAGCCACATCGGTGCAACATATACAATAAGAACTCCCAGTTAACATGATCATAAGCCTTTTTCAAGTCCAATTTGCAAATAACACCTATCACACCTGATCTCAACCGACTGTCCAAACACTCATTAGCAATGAGCACATAGTCCAAAATTTGACGACCCCCAATGAAAGCATTTTGAGAGTTGGAAATGATCTTACCCAACACGGATTTCAACCTAGAAGCAAGGACCTTGGATAAAATTTTATACATACCTCCCACTAAGCTAATGGGCCTAAAATCCTTCATCTCCACCACCTCCGCCTTTTTTGGAGCCAAAAAAACAAAAGTTGCATTCAAACTTATCACCAGCTTACGTCTTGTATGGAATTCGGAAAAAAACAGCTATAACATCTTGTTTCACCACCCCCCAACAAGATTGAAAGAAAGCCATGGTAAAGCCATCCTGACCCGAAGCCTTGTCTCCCTCCATACCTTTTATCACCTCCCACACCTGCCATAACATAATGTTTTACCCCCCTCTCTCCCCCCCCCNCCCCCCCCCCCCCCCAAACAAGATTGAAAGAAAGCCATGGTAAAGCCATTCAGATCCAGAGCCTTGTCTCCCTCCATACCTTTTATAACCTCCCACACCTCCTTTGATGAGTATCTTTGCGTTGTGCTCTACACTAGAATACAAAATGATGAGTATCTTGGTACACTAGAATGATAATTACTTGGAAATATAAATGAGTATTACTAGGACTACAAGAATTTGGAATAGAATGGCTATTCCTATTCTTTCGTTATGTGGCAACACAAGAATAGAACCCCTGAATAGAAACATTAAAATACAATTTTTTGTTAAAAATAAATATAGAATAAATTATGAGTATATACATTAAAGAAAACGCAGCCTAACTAACCAGCTCCCCACCACCAGCTATTGGCTAGGTAGCTGGTGCGTTTGAGGATGCTGTCATCAGGGGTCATCTTGATGCCATTCCCAATAACATGCTATCCCAGTCTTCCAATCCAAGCGCGCATCTCTCCTTGTTGCTAGTGACCACCTCTCTATTCCACTTGGAATCGATTGGAGCTCCGATTGCCATTTGTCCTTTTGAGTGGGTCCATCTTCAGCTGCAATTATGGCAGGTGGTGGGTCTGAGGAACCTCCTCTTCCTCCACCCCTGAAAGACGAAGACAGAGTTGATGCCAATGTGGGATGTGTTGGGCTTCTTCTCATATGAAGCACGGAGGGAGGCTTCTTGTTGCTGTTGCTGCTGCTGCTGCTGCTGCTTGCAAAGCCAGGAAGCTCTTCTTTCTTTATGATTGTTGCTGTTCGAAGCACAAATCGGAGCAAAGCCTAGGATTTCAAGACTCCCTTTCGCTAGCTGAAAGGGCATCCATCGCATACCTAGAAAAAGGACTCAAAAAGCTCTTGAAAGATCAGTGAGAGCCCAAGATTTGCACAGCTGAAAGGGGAGAAGCAGAGTGGAGACAGTGAGATGTTTGCCGGTGGTGGTGGGTGTGCGATGAATTGTCCAACAAAAAAAAAAAAAATTGTTTTGTTTCATAGGGTCTTGGAATACCTATTCCCCCACCTTTTAGAAGAATAGCTATCTTGAGGAATAGTCATTCCCAGTAATGGTGACGCAGCCAAATATTAGAATAGCTATTCCATTTTAGGGTCTATTCCTAGTACCAAACTTGCCCTTTAAGTTGCTTTTTCTGCCATCCAAGAGATGAATTATTTTGTCCTTTGGGACATAGAGCAGGACCCCAATATGTTGCACAGTACGATGAAATCAAACCGATAATAAATTCTGCTCCAACAGTTTTGGTATTGGCTCCCCAGATATTCTTTTCTTTTCATTCTGGTTTTAAGTAATTCAAATGTAGATGCTAGTATTCGAAGATCACTTCTTTTTCTTTTTTTTTGGCATTTAATTATATTTCTTAATGTTCTTTTGCTCTCTCTCTGATAATTCAGGTTTATACTGGGGTATGGCTGCGGCATTATATGCCACTCAACGAAAGGATGGTTTCGACAGAGGCAGACAAGCTTGGTCAGGTGTCTATTTCAAATGCCTCTAGGCGGCGTTTGGCTGGATCTGGGATTTAAGCATAATCCGGGGTTCATTCAAACATGACAAAGGATAAATTTCCATATATATTTTTAGTTAGAAATAAATCTCTCTTTGCAGCTTTCTTCCCGAAAGTATGCCTACAAGTAGAAGTGGAATGGTTTGTGGGTCAATGTATTACAGCACAAATAAGAACCTTAGTGTATTGGTGTGTCTCTATGCATTAATTTCTTCGTTTAAGTTTCAACCTTGAAATCAATAATAAGCTTCTTTAGCCTTGCACAAATTTATTTCTACTTGCTGGGACGGATTAAAGCTGTGGTATTGTTTTTTCCTTTCTTAAATGGTGACTACTTGACTTGTGTTCAACGCAACATTAAATGGAAGTTTCCTCATTGTATCATAGTGATGATATGAGACAGGTTGGGAATTTGGAGTAGTGTTTATTTGTGGAGAAAGGGTTGGTTGCATTCTCTTTTGTACATCTCCGTACAAGAGATTTGCGGATTTACTATTGAATACATAGAACTCACGTATGAATTATCCAGATTTAATGGTAAATTTGTGAAAGAGATGTACAAGAGAATGTAACCAAGACTCGTATTTGTGTGTGCACAAATGCAGATGCGGGTGATGAAAAATGATGTTTAAAACTATGTTATTAAGAATTAAAGTTGTTTGAGATTGCCATATGTTTGCAATGCAATTGGTTGGTTAAAAGCTGAAGTTTGCTTGGGCTTACCAAATCTTTTGAAACTGATTTAATGACTTCCCTTCCCTCGTAGAAATAATTTGCCTCGTAGGCTTTATCAGATCTTCGGATGATCGGGTTAGTGCATAATTTGAGGGATTAAAGATCAATAATAAAAATTGAAGGTGTTTTTGCAAAAATAGTAAGAATTTAGGGTTAAAGTATAACATGTTTTAGGGTTAAATACGTAAGTACCACTCTTTTATGCATTATCCTCACAAATTACTAGCAGTCATATTCTCACAAACTAATACTAGTCATATTCAATAGCCTTGTTACTAACATTCCTTAGCAAAAAAATCCACTCGGTTAAAATTGGCTATTTCGGAATTATGCTTAGAGCTAGTTGGACCACCCCTAGAAATGGTTCAAAGACTGTCTGTGGTTTTTTTGTTTTTTGTTTCGGTTTTTATATTTATGTTTAGTTCTTAATTTATACTCTTTTTTTTTATAAAAAAAAATAATTTGGTTTTACCTTTTGTATTCTTTTACTTGAGGGTATTTTTGTCCTTTACGTCTAAAAGAGTAACACATAATATTCTATTTGATTTAGCGGGTGGTTTTTGTAGAAAAAAAAAAAGAAAAAAAAGAAGAGTAATTCAAGGAGATTTAACTGTGACAAGTGATAATTTATGAGGTCAACCTGAGGAGTAAAAATATTTAACACTTTCTTTTTTTAATATGTGGTCCATGTAGAGCTATGTCATGGTACCGGAGGGAATAGTAATTTTATTTTTTTAGGCTAAATTACTGAATTAAAATATAGAACTTTTTTTTTGACATGTTCGTACAAGAGAAAAAGTTGGATTCAAATTAATAACCTCCACTTCATGAAACATAGTTTTCAGCCGATTGAGCAACCCATTAAGAACGATTTATATGACTTAAACTTATATTAAGTGGTTCCCACTATTTATGCCACTCTTATATGACTCCCAGCAAATAGGTGCTACTATGATCACATGCCCCACTTCTTTATCAATTTTTGTGATGGAATCCTTAAGTAATTACAATTCTACCTTTAAAACAAAAACATAAACCAAAATACAAAATAAAGATAAAAAGGGGGTGGACCGGGTGGTGGTGGCCGCCAGCCACAACTAAAAAAAACTTTTTGGGCTGTTTGGTCACCCCATCTTGAAATGCCCATAGGTGGGGTTTGGTCATCTTAGAAGCTAAATTGGGTTTTTTTTCTTTTATTATTTATTTATTTATTTTTTATGAACAAAAATTTCTTCTATACCAATTTGGAGGAAATTTTCTTAAATTTACTTTAGTAAGTGTCAAGTATTATATCTCACACATTTCTGTAATATTCTTAACAATTATTTATCACCATTTTTCTAACACAGGAATTCAAATATTGATTTTTGAGAAACCCGAACATATTGAATGACATTTGTTATTTATTAAAGTAGGTTTAAAAAAATTTCATTCAAATTAGTTTGGAAGAAATTTGTGTCATAGTTTCATTTCAAAGTAAAACTATAATTTTATACAAATTTCTTAAAAAAATAAATAGTTTTTCTTTTAATAAAAAAAATCGATATATATTTTTAACATGTCCACACAGGGGGAGGGGGAGGGAGGATTCGAACTAATGACTTCCACTTCATTAAGTAGTCTATAACCGATTAATCTATCTATTAGGAAAAAAAAAAATCGATTTGATAAGAGAATATACGTCTTTAAAATAATATATATTAACGAGTAGAATGGTTAGTCCAAACTCTAATATCAACTCAATAATTTAGTTAAGTTTTTAATGATATGAGAGAGAGAGAGGTCCAGATCGAGGATGCAACTGCAGCATATGATTTCCTTTGTACGCTGAGGAAGGTTCACAAAAAGCCCCGAAGGATCGAAAATAACAGAGACGACAAGTCTTCAAACAGACAAAATTCCTAAATAAAACTCCCGATTGGGCAACTCTCCGATCCGGCCACACCATTTTCTCCGATACTTGAATCCAATCACAGGTGTCTCTCTCATCTCATACTCGAACTCTATTATATTCAATTGTTTCTCCTTAAGATTGGAGGCAAATCTCAACAACGATCAACAACTGGTTTTAGAAGAAGCCATATTTCGATAAGTGTTAATCTTTCTTTCTTTACTGAATGAATTGGCAATGGCACCGTTATTTGATCACATTCTTAGACGCTTTCCTGTTTATGGATTTTAAATTCCTGATTGACATGGCCATAATTGGAACCAGTTTCTGTTGTGCATGATTTAGCTTTTTCTGTTTGCTTCCTGCGAAAATTTGTGTGGAAGGAAAATGAATCCAAATAAAAGAAGTTTTGAATGGTGGGATCTCTCAATTTTTTTTTTTTGTAAGTCTGCTAGGGCTCATGCTAGGGAGTGAGAAATCTATCGTGTCGTTTAGCTACCGTTTTTGTTTTTGAAACTGCTTTCTTCTTGCTTTGAGACTCTGTATATCCGGCTTTGTGAATACGTCATTAGGACTTAGAAATTGTGAGTTTGTCTATAAATGTTTGGTTTCAAAATCAGGTATGTTATAATGGTGTGATTGCAGTTAGAAGATGTCATGGTAAAATGTTTCTTTGGTATGAATCCTTATTTCCTGAAATTTATTCTATAGCTTGGGACAAAGAGGACTTAGAAATTGTGAGTTTGTCTATAAATGTTTGGTTTCAAAATCAGGTATGTTATAATGGTGTGATTGCAGTTAGAAGATGTCATGGTAAAATGTTTCTTTGGTATGAATCCTTATTTCCTGAAATTTATTCTATAGCTTGGGACAAAGAGGCCATAATGTCCGATTTCATGGACTCTTCTGGCACTTATGTCCATTGGAACCCGACTTTTCTTCTTCTTCTTCACCATAATGTCCAATTTCATGGACTCTTCTGGCACTTATGTCCATTGGAACCCAACTTTTCTTCTTCTTCTTCTTCTTCTTCTTCTTCTTCTTCTTCTTCATTATTCATAAAAAAAAAAAGAAAAAAAAAAAGGAGATTTATTATTCTAAGTGTTTTCGTGGAAATAAACAGTTTTGTTTTCGGTTTATTATTCTAATGAACTATAAAAGTTGTGAATTTTTGTTCTATTCATATCTTAATGCACAAAGCTACTTGTTCTTTCTTTCTTTGTTTCAATGTTTTAACCTGTTTATATCTTGGGCTTAGATATTTGGAAAGATGTCTGGCCAAAACCAGCGTTTGAATGTAGTTCCCACTGTGACAGTGCTTGGGGTCATTAAAGCTCGCCTTGTTGGTGCTACTAGAGGTCATGCTCTTCTTAAGAAGAAGAGTGATGCTTTAACTGTGCAGTTCCGTCAGATTCTTAAAAAGATTGTCTCCACAAAAGAATCAATGGGAGAGATCATGAAGACCTCTTCATTTGCCTTAACTGAAGCCAAGTATGTTGCTGGAGAGAACATCAAGCACATCGTCCTTGAGAATGTCCAAAATGCATCTCTTAAAGTTCGATCAAAGCAAGAAAATATTGCTGGTGTGAAGCTCCCCAAGTTTGAGTATTTTACTGATGGTGAGACTAAGAATGATCTTACTGGATTGGCTAGAGGTGGACAACAAGTTCAGCTCTGTCGTGCGGCATATGTGAAAGCAATCGAGGTCCTTGTTGAGCTTGCTTCACTTCAGACATCATTCCTGACTCTTGATGAGGCAATCAAGACCACTAATCGTAGGGTTAATGCACTAGAGAATGTTGTGAAGCCGAGGTTGGAGAACACTATAAATTACATTAAGGCGGAGTTGGATGAGCTGGAAAGGGAGGATTTCTTCAGGTTAAAGAAGATACAGGGTTATAAGAAGAGGGAAATTGAGAGGCAGCTTGCAGCTGCCAAGCAGTTTGCTGAGGAGCAGTTTGCGGAGAAGGTATCTTTGCAGAAAGGGATTTCAATAAATTCAGCTCACAAGTTATTATCTGCGGGTGGAGAGAAGGATGAGGATATCATTTTCTGATTTGGGGGGTTACTTTATATGTCCTTCGTGGAAAATTCCGAGTGTTATTTAGATGAGGAGTGTCTTGAATAAAAGTTTTAAGGTATGTTTCTTTTTCTTGTGTATTGTTTCTGAATATGATTTTTTACTGGTAGTTCTGAAATATTTATTGCCTGGAGTTGATTTTTTTCAAAACGGCATATTGAATCAGTTGTCATTTTATGTATGGATGGTGTCATTATTAATTGCAGTGGTGCATCCTGGGAAATTTCAATAGGTATAACCTATAACATATGCTGGAAGAAAGTAGATTGGTTGGTTTATGAGTTTTGCTGCTTACTTTACTTTCTATGAACTAATATAGAATTATGATTTTTATCCATTCAGTTATCTTTTGCTGAGGGTACAATCATCAAATCATAATTAGTACCAAGAGTGTTTAGATTTACTGGTAATTTGATAATACTTGTAATTTTTTTAACACAAGCAAACCATCTATGAAAATTAGTATTGAAATAGAGGTGAAAAAAGAAACTTTTGTAAATTTTGATGATGTCTTGTGTCTTTCGCTTTGTGCAAATACAAATATCTACCTAAATTAATAAGTAAATAAATGTATGTTTTAACTCGTAAGTGCACAAGATCAAACCATTGTATAATGCGGCAAATATGAGATCATTTCGACGAGGATTGTTAATTTTGTTTAGAATTAATTAATTATCAAGATTGCCACAAACTTGATATTTTGAAAAAGAAATAAAGACAAATTAAAAGGTACAGTTTTGATATCCACCACTAATTATACTCAATTAATATAACAATATGTCAATGTTCCAATCATATTATGAGTACTTAATGCTTGCCAACCTAAGGGTATGGGGTGTCTACACTTTAAGCTATTGATTTCCCTAAGCAATAAATTAGGCATGAATTTTTACTCTAATTATTTTATTTCTTAAAGGATTTAGCATGGGTTTATATTAAGTTGTTCTTTAGAAAGTATAAATCTAAGGAAATCGACAAACACATGAGGCCTATTTCTTAAAAGGATTTAGCATGGGTGTATGTTAAGTTGTTCTTTAAAAAAATATAAATCTAAGGAAATTGACAAACACATGAAGCCTAGAGCATGGGTGTCTATTCTTGGTTCCCCATGATTAACCCAAGAACCCGTGAGGAAATTCTTTTGTCACTCTATTAAGCCCAAGTTTCGATCATCCAAATTGACCTAAATAACTAATACATACTACATGCATGTTGGCCAAACACATTTATATAAGGAATTCAATAAAACAAGAATTAATCAAGTTAAGCACCACAATATGATTATCGCAAAAGCGCTAATATTGAAATATTAAATAAATATAATCAGGGTTTCAATCTAACTCTACTAAAGAGTTAGTTACACATGAGTTTGATGCTAAACATCTTCATAATAAAATATAAAGGAAAAGAATAAACCCAAATCATCTTCATTGAAGAGCTGTCAATTCTTCTCCTAGAACTTCTCTCCCCTCTTCTATGTTTACATGCCTATTTATAAAGTTTCAGTGAACCCTAGAAGCAGCTATAAACCCTAGAAAATTCGTAGGTTTTAGTCCTAGTACAACTAGGATTTGTAAAACCTAATATAGAAAGAAAAACAAGTCTGGCCACCTTTAATTTGTCTCCAGTGCATGAGTGCGCTCGATTGCAGGTGTGATTGACCCTTCTTCAAACGTGCGCGAGCCATTCTGCGCATGATCCGTGGCTTGGGCGCTTGAGCATTGGTGAGCTCGATCCTAGGCTTCCTGCACTTGATCGCTCTAACAGAATGCGGAATACCTGAAATCACCCTTTTATGCTCCAATTTTCAGAATTGATTCATTTTCTCCAAGAACTTGTAAAAATAAATAAATAATTAATTAATTAAAAAGAAGAAGAAGAAGAAGTAAAATTACTCAAAATAACAAGACTAAGAAATTAACAAATGTAAATTAAGGGGTTAAAATAGGGATATTTTAGCATTTAACACCATCAAATTTGCATACTGTTAGTTCCTTAACAATGCGAAATTAAAAACAAAATGAAAAACAGAAAATGAAAAGATAAATCCATCTTTTGTGGGATGTGTGATTGCATTTAGCATATGCAACAAGTCTTTTAAACCCCTAAGCATTCCCAAGAGGACGAGTGAAGTCTCATGAAGGTTTTTCAGGAATCTTATCCATAAACATTATGCAAAGTTAATGTTATCCAAAAAATTAAAGTGTGACTCAAAACTATGATTTTCATTTATTAGTAAGCTTACAAAGATAAACTCCATCTTCAGGAATTGAAATTTAAAAATCTAATTACTTACAAAAGACGAGGTAAGGCATCACAAGTGGTGAAGGCCTTGGTCTTGAAGGTTTGCTCCCTTCAAGGTCCAAGTTTCAACACCTCATGGATGCAAACAATTCCTTGGGGCCACACCCCCTAGTGAAAAGCTAGTGACTTAACCAGTTCCGTGTAGGAAAATTTTCGAGGGTGCGGTACACGGGACCGGGGTTTACTCTGCAGGGGTGGGTCCGAAGGGCCTTGCCTTGGAGAGGTTCCTCGACATAAAAAAAAAAAAAAAGGTAAGGCATCACACGTTCGAAACAATGTAAAGTGAATTAGCACGTAAATATGAAGCTTTCAATAAATTCCAATGTGCAATGTCTCAACATCTTAAATTCACCAACTCCCATCACAATGAATAATATAATAATAGCATAACTTTTTTTTTTTTAATTTTATTATTATTATTAGGTTCTACACTGTTTAGTTCCCTTAAGCTTTCTAATTAATCCATGTAGCGAGAGTTGAGCTAATGACTCCCAAACCAGATGGTTGTAGGGTATTAGGTGTAAAGACACCCCTAAAGACTTACTAACTCGAGTAAAAAAGGCTACGAAACTAAACTAGTCATAAATTTAACCAAATCAAAATTATCACCTTTTGACGTGAACATTCAATGTTTAATGAGGCAAGAGGTTCAGTTACTCAGTGCAAATTTTTCAGTAATCAATTTTTTTTTTAATTTTTTTATTATATATATAATATGCCAAAGTATCCATCCAACAGTTGTTCAGTTTCACTCAAAACATAGGAACATGCACATTAGGCTCTCATGTCATACTCCACAAATTATGTGCTATTGTGCTTGTGTCAGATCAAATCAAACACGTGAATTCTCAAATGCCTAAGGTAAGTAACCAAACTTAAAAACTCTATCATCAAATCATATGTTCAAAATTTTAAGCTTACCAATGAAAATCAAATAACAATTCTCAGATCAACCAAAATTTTAACAACAAACATGAACATGCAATTTTTTTTTTTTAAAACAAAAAAAAAAAAAAAAAGAAAAAAGAAAAAAAAAAGAAAAAAGGGATAAAGTGTGTGTAATGTGTCTCCATACCCCCAAACTTAAATTGCACATTGTTCCCAATGTGTATATAATATGGAAAGAGCTGACTTGGAAGATGGAGAACTGTCTGGACTAGTATGGCTCCTAGCACACCCCCAAACTTAAATGCAAGCACACTTTTCTCATAAGAACAAAACACTAAAATAACAATAAAAAACAAAAAGATACTAAAAATGACCAACAGAAAAATAAAATGAAAAACAAATAGGAAATAAAAAGGATATGCTATGAAGTGCCTCCCATGAGCGCTAAGTTTAATGTCAGCTAGACTATTGTCCTCCTCTCTTGAAGCTCCAATCCCTTTTTTATTTTTATTATTATTATTATTTTATGTTGGGGAACCTCTCCAAGGCAGGGTCTTTCGGACCCATCCCTGGAGAGTAAACTTTGGTCCCGTGCACCACACCCTTGTAAGTTTTCCTACACGGAACTAGTTAAAGCGCTGGCTTTTCACCAGGGGTTGTGGCCCCCAAAAGATTGTTTGCACCCATGAGGTGTTGAACCTTAGACCTCGAATGGAGCAAACCTTAAGACCAAGGCATCCACCACTTAGGCTAACCCCTTGGGGTTAGTCTTTTCTTTTCTTGCACCAAAGAAAATGAATTTTTCCTATTGTGGGGGGATTCCAAATGTCTATAGATCGAGGTGGACCACTTTGAGTCTTCTCAAACAATTTCTCATTTTGAAGGGAATCATGAACTGTAATAATATAAGGAGAATCCTCGGGGAGTTTTTCCTTCTTGATATCCTCAGTTTGCTCACTTGGCAGCTCCAACAAACTTCTCTTTTGGCCTTGTGGTGTTTCAAGAATAAGAGCTAATGTTGAAGAAGTCTTAGTACTCTTTTCTTTTTCCTGATGTGGCTCCAGTGGAACTTCGGTTTGCTCCTCTTTCCTTTCATCCACTTGATTTTCAACCACTTCTTTACTCCTCAATGTGACAACTTGCTCATGATAGTAGGTCTCCTCATCCTCCATGTAGTGCCCATTAGGATTGACCCAATTGACTTTGACACTCTTCTTCTTGGTATTGTTGAGGCCAGTAGATGGGAGGTGATTCTTCTTCATGATAGCAAATACCCTCTTCCTCCATATAGTATCCATGAGGAGTGGTCGCCGACTGACTTTGGCACTCTTCTTCTTCTTCTTTGATAGTATTTGATATTTTCTTGAGGTGAGCCTCCATCCTTTCAAATGATTGCTTGCGAGAGTTCTCCATCCTTTCAAATGATTGCTTACTTTCCTCCATTTGGCTAAGATAAGCTGACATCTCCTCTTTTAAGGCAGAACTTGCATATTCTAAGGCATAGCACGCTTCTTCTAAGGCAAACCTTTTTGAAGGAGGTGGTTATTCTTGGTATTGTTGATGTGGATAGGAATATGAATGATCATTTATGGGAGATGGCTCCTCTTCTTGAACTTCTATCTTGAAAATGGATTGCCTCAGACTAGGGCTAAGACATGAATATGATTGATCATGAAATTGTGGAGCAGGATTTCTAGGAACTTGAGCATGCCATGAGAGATTTGACTGTTGGCTCCATCTTGGGTTATAGGAATCAAAATAGACGTCATCCCCCGGGTTAAAGAATGATGTGTTCATACGCCCATAAGAATGGTTAGAAAATTGTCTTGTTGAAAGACAATCTCTAACATGATGATAAGGGTCATGGCAATATGAACATGGTCCATGGGGTGTCAGAATAGCTCCCCACATGAGTAAAACAACAAAAAGAAAATTAAATAACAAAAGAAAAAGAAGAAAAAAATAAAATGAAGAACTCACAAATGGCCTGAAGTGTTGGAACGTAGATACTGTCTGGTAGTGCGCTTGCTCTCACACGTTGGGCCGCTCGATCGCACTCAGGAAAAACTACAAAACAGAAAAGGAAACACAGCATATTCAGCACGATTGTCTAATTTTGCTCTTGATCGCCCTGCAGCAGTATGCTCGATCACACTAGAGGTGCGCTCGATCGCACCGCTGTAGAACGGAATTAAAATTCCAGAAAACAATAACACAAAAATTAAAATAAAATAAAATTAACTAAGGGAAAAAAAATTCTAAACAAAATTAAACAATCCCTAGCGACGGTGCCAAAAACTTGTTGTGCAAATATCTACCTAAATTAATAGGCAAATAAATGTATGTTTTAACTTGCAAGTGCACAAGATCAAACAATAGTATAGTGCGGCAAATACGATTATCAAAATTGTCACGTACTTGATATTATGAAAAAGAAATAAAGATAAATTAAAAGATAGGGCTTTGATATCCACCACTAATCATGCTCAATTAATATAACAATATGTTAATGTTCCAATCATATTATGAGTACTTAATGCTTACCAACCTAAGGTTATGGGTGTCTACTCTTTAAGCTATTGATTTTCCTAAGCAACGAATTAGACATGGGTGTCTACTCTTATTCTTTTATTTTTTATAGGATTTAGCATGGGTATATAATAAGTTGTTCTTTAAGAAAATATAAATCTATGGAAATCGACAAACACATGAGGCCTAGGGCATGAGTGTCTACTCCCGATTCCCCATGTTGATTAACCCAAGATCCCGTGAGGAGATTCTTTTGCCATTCTATTAAGCCCATGACTCGATCATCCAAATTGACCTAAATAATTAATCCATACTATATGCATATGTTAGCCAAACACATTCATATAAGGAATTTAATAAAACAAGAATTAATCAAGTTAAGCATCACAATATGATTATCACAAATGCGCCAATATTGAAATATTAAATAAACATAATCAGAGCTTCAATCTATCCCTACTAAAGAGTTAGTTACACATGAGTCTAATGTTAAACATCTTCATAATAAAATAGAAAGGAAAAGAATAAACCCAAATAATGCTTCTTTGAAGAGCCGTCGATTCTTCTCCTAGACCTAGAAGCCCTAGAAAATTCGTAGGTTTCAATCCTAGTACAACTAGGATTTGTAAAACCTAATATGGAAAGAAAAAGAAGTTTGGCCGCCTCTGATTTGTCTCCAGTGCACGAGTGCGCTTGATTGCTCCCTGTGTGCGCTCGATCGCAAGTGCGATCAATCCTTCTTCAAATGTGCGCGACCCCATGCTACGCATGATCCATGGCTTGGGTGCTCGAGCACTGGTGCGCTTGATCCTAGGCTTCCTGCGCTCAATTGCTCTGACAGAATGCGGAATACCTGAAATCGCCCTTTTATGCACCACTTTCTAGAACTAATTCCTTTTCTCCAAGAACTTGTAAAAACACAGAAAATACAAAAAGAAAGTAAAATTGCTCAAAATAACAAGATTAACAAATTAACAAATATAAATTAAGGTGCTAAATTAGGGATATTTTAGCACTTAACATCTTTACCAACGTTGAATTGTAAAAAAGAAGCAAAAAGTTGTGAGCATATAAGGATTTTAGACGTTGCAGCAAGTTACAAAGAATGTTAATAGTTTATGGTATAGAGAAATTATACATTCCAAAAAATCATAGTTTGTTTTGGTTAGTGTTAAAGTATTAATCAAATGATTAAATTAATTATTTCTAATTAGCTAAAACTTTTGGAATAAATAATATGATTTAACATTATATCATAGTAGAGATTTTGAGGAGTGTTAAAAGTATTATTAATCAAATGATTAAATTTATCATTTTCTACCGAGGATCATGTCTCATCTTTTTCAAGTTGAAGAGTCTTCATTCTACCTTTTTGCCTTTTCTTATCATTGTCTCACATGAAGTTTTTGAACTTCAAGGTGTTGGTTCAAGTCGTAAGGGCCTTAGTCTTGATGGCATTCCATCAGGTCTAAGGTTTGAATCTACTGGGTGCAAATAGTTCCTTGGGGCTAGCCCGTTGGCGAAGCCGAAGTTTTATCCTATTTGTGTGAAGATGACACTTTACACGAATCCGAAGTTTACCCGATAGGGATTGGTACATGAAGTGTCCATATTTTTAGGGGTTGCTCGTCATAAAGGAAAAATGACGTTTTTGATGAATCACACAATGTGTAGAGGTTGTGCATATGAATACCGGAGGAAACCAAAAATTTTGACAAACAAAAAATTTTCTTGACAACCAATTATCAGAATCGATATATTTGTTTGTGTAAACTCCGAATCAATTTTTTTTTTTTTTTTTTGTCTACTATCCATTTGGATGAGAGTAAATGGACACTAGAGAGTTAGGTCGGTGACTATTAGCATGACATGATAATGTTGAAATTTGAATAAGGATCTTTGATATAGAAGGATTTTATCCCGTGAGGGTAGAAATCCTATAGAGGACTAAAGAGAATAGAGAGGAACAAAACCAGTCGTAAGAATGCAAAATAAATCTTATGATGGCAGTGTTCCTATTTATAATAGGCTAATACAACTCTTGGCCAAGAGTTGTATTTGTTCTCTTCTTCCTCTATGGAAGTTATCACCTTCTAAAGCCTTCCAAAGGAAACATATGGTACAGGGATGACCATACTATTATGGTGTGATCACCTCTATATCAATATCTCCCACTTGATCACACTATAATATTTGGTGATGAACTCTAGTAGTATATGATTACTATGATAGTAATCCATATCTACTCTCATTTGTAAGAACTATAGATCGGCGTTAGATTGCTAAATGATTCTATGTGCGCACGTTTTAACATTTTAATCTAACCGCATCTTTTACCATATACTGTTTAAACCAACAATATATTAGAGATGACTTCATCTCGTCATCTTTCAAACGAATGGCATCAATTTTCCATGGTTGGGAACATAGTCCATACCCATTCCATTTTTGACGACTTCAACCATACACAAAACCATGTGTTGACCTGCACTAAACTTTAGATCAAGTACTTCTATTTTAAATTTTCCTTGATACACCTTATTAGTGTCTTTACTTCACCATAGATATTATTTAAAATTAACATAATGTCATGTAATGGGCTTTTCATTTATGTTAAATATAATATCTATTATTTTCTGTTCTTATACCAACCAATTATCTTATATTTAGACAGAAAAGCATTGAATCATTCTTCCAGGCGTCCCTGGATCCTTTTGTTTCATGCATTAACCCATGTAACTCTCATCTAGATGTATTTTAACCCCATTGTTGCTACATGCCCTTTGAATTTGTCCAAAGGCAATCCCTTGGTCATAGGATCGGCTACCATCTCTGTTGATGAAATAAATTCAACCTTTATTTCGCCTTTCTCAAATATATCTTGAATATAATGGTAATTTATGTCAATGTGTTTGCCTTTGGAGCTATGTGCTCCACTTTTTATTAAAGAGATAGCAGACTTATTATCACAAAACACATTAACTGGTCTGTTAGGTATACCTATATTTAGACTTTCAACAAAACGTCCAATCCAGACCGCATTACTTGCCGTTGTGGAGCATGAAATATACTCAGCTTCCATTGTGGATTTTGCAACACAATTTTGTTTCTTGCTAGACCAAGAAACAGTTGTTCCACCAAATAAGAATACATAACCACTTGTGGACTTTCTATCATCTGTATCACCTGCAAAATCTGCATCGGTATAACCCACAATTTTAAGATCACTTAAACCAAAACATAGCTTGATGTTTTCGGTTCCTTGCAAATATCTAAATATTCGCTTTACAGCTTGCCAATGTTCCTTCCCTGGATTAGACTGATATCTACTCACTAATCCTACTGCATAACAAATATCAGGTCTTGTACTTGTCATAGCATACATGAGACTCCCCACGGCTTGAGCATATGGGATTGATTCCATTTCTTTGATCTCTGTCTCATTTTTAGGACACATTGTTTTACTTAAATGTTGACCCTTTGAAATAGGTATACTTAAAAGGTTTACAATTAGACATATTAAATTTTTTAAGTATCTTTTCCAGATATTTTTCCTAATCCAAGTATAATAATTTTGAATTTCTATTTCTAGATATTTTTATTCCTAAGACATAGTTAGCAGGGCCCATATCTTTCATTTCAAATTTAGATGCTAAAAATGCTTTAGTATTTTTAATCATATCTAAACAATTTTCGGTCAACAATATATCATCTACATATAATGATAATAAGGTTAATTTATCATTATTTTTACATATGTAAACGCAGTGATCAAGTGGACTTACCTCGAAACCATTTTCAAGTATAGCTTGATGAAACTTCAAATACCATTGTCTCGAAGATTGTTTTAGCCCATATAGTGATTTCTTCAATTTGTAGACTTTCTCTTCATGTCCTTCTAGCTCGAATCCCTCTGGCTGGATCATATATATATCTTCTTTTAATTCTCCATTGAGAAAAGCCGTTTTTACATCTAACTGATGTAATTCTAAATCCATTTTCACTACAATAGACATGATTATTCTTACTGAAGCAAACTTTGCTACAGGTGAATAAGTGTCTACAAAGTCTATACCGGGTTACTAAGTAAACCCTTTTAGCTACCAATCTAGCTTTGTACTTGTCAATGCTTCCATCTGCTTTGAATTTCTTTCTGAGTACCCACTTACATCCTATTGCTTTTCTTTGTGTCGGTAAATCTGTAAGTTCCCATACATCATTATTTTTTATTGAATTAATCTCGTCATTCATAGCTTCGATCCATTCATCAGCATCATTGTTGTTTTAGCCTCTTTAAAATTCAATGGATCGTCTTGTAGATTTATATCATCTACACTTAAAACATAATGATCTTTGAGTATAATAGATGGTCGCCTTTGTCTTTTACTCCCACTGTTTTGATGATTTATCCCTATGTTAGAATGATTATCAGATTTTTGGGATAAATCATCAGATTTCCTTTTAATTCTCCCACTAATCTGAGGATCTGTCTGTTGTTGATCTTGCAAATTAGTTTTAGTTATAGTTATAGAATTGTCATCTTCTGGGAAAAATCTAATATCTTCTATAGGAATTATTTTATTGGTTTGTTCAAGAAAAACAGCATCACGACTTTCTATCAATCCTTTTTCAGGATGATAAAACCTATAACCACTACCATTTTCTACATAACCAATAAACCTACATTCCCATGTTTTGCTTTGTAATTTATCTCGTAGAGGTTTTGGTATTAGAACATGTGTCTTACATCCCCATACTTTGAAATGGTCAAAATGTGGTTTAAGGCCTGTCCAATATTCATAGGGTGTGAGTGACTAAGATTTTGTTTTAATTCTATTAAGAATGTATGCTGTTGTTGATAATGCCTCTCCCCAAAAATGTATAGGTAAATCAGCATATGCCATCATAGATCTAGTCATTTCCATTAATGTTCGATTTCTTCTTTCTGCAATTCCATTTTGTTGAGGTTTATAAGGCATTGTAAACAAATGCCTTATTCCATTTTCTTTACAGAAATTATCCATGGCTTCATATTCACCCCCCCTATCATTATTCAAGCTTTTAATGGAACTACCAAGTTGTTTTTCAACCTCTAATTTATATTCTTTAAATTTTTCAATGGCATCAGATTTATGTTTGATTAGATAAATATGTCCATATCTTGAATAGTCATCAATAAAAGTAATAAAATATTCCATTCCTTTATGTGTTTTTGTTCTTAAAGGTCCACATATATCTGAATGGATTATTTCCAATAATTCTGAAGATTTCCAATGTTTTGAAAATGATTTGTTAGTCATTTTCCCTTTAATACAAGATTCACATATAGCAAATTTTTCAGAAATATTTTTAGGTAATAATCCACTCTTGCTCATACGGATCAATTTATCCTTATTAATGTGACCTAATCTCAAATGCCATAAATAAGAATTATCAATTGACACATTCACATAATCAGAAATACATATGGTCTTCTTTAGTACCCTTTACTGATATATTCCTTCTACTTATATACACTTTTCTAGATTTAAACTTTACACTATATCCTTTGTCATCTAATATGGGTACTGATATTAGATTCCTACGGATATTTGGTACATACAGGACATTATATAATACAATAATGGACCCATTAACAGAAATTTTACATTTACCTTCTCCTAAAACATCACTGTAAGTATTGTTTCCCATGTAAACTTTGTGTTCGCCAGCTGATTTTTCCTTAAAATCGACAAAAAATTTGCGGCTTCTTGTAATGTGTCTGGTAGCTGCTAAATCTATCTACCAGGTGTTTGTTGTCGATTCTGCCATTAGCACTTCAGTGATTGTCATAGCAATTTCTTTATGTTCTTTGCCACTATTGTTCTTTGGACAGTTTATTTTGAAATGTCCAGTTTTACCACATCTGTAGCATGCTCTTTTGTTTTTGAAGCTTCCTCTTCGTTTTCCCTTCCATTTTCTGTTGAATTTCTTCTTGTTTCCACGGAATTTGGATGTATTCGACTTTTGTGTTTTTGTTTGTGCTAGCAGTAAATTTGTAGCTGCCCCTTCTATTCGTCTTCTTTTCATTCGCTCTTCTTCTAATACAAGTAACACAGGGAGAGATGTTATAGAAATTTCTTTGCCACTATGTGTCAAAGAAGTTACTACGTTATCCCAAGATAGAGGAAGACTATTAAGTATTGTTGTAACCTGGATTTTGTCTGACACTGGATGACCTGCATTAGATAATTCTTTTGCAACAAGTTCCATTTGATTTACATAATCACCTACATAATCATTTTCTTCCATTCGAGCATTGTTATATTTATTTAATAACAATTGTATATGTGTATCAGATTGAGGTCCATACTTTTGATCTAAAGCTTCCATCATACCTTTAGCTGTGTCATATTCTTCAAAAAGAGGAATTATATTATCCTTCATATTATGAAGAAGGGTAGCTCTAGCCATAAGATCATCTTCTATAAATTTTTCTTGTTTCTTGATAATCTCTGAATCATTTTCACCATCTAATTCTGGTTTAACAGAATATAGTGTGTATAATAATTTCTCATGCGTCAGTACATAAGAAAGTTTCCTTTTCCACATTTTAAAATTGATGCCGTTAAGGTTTTCAACCTTGGAGGCATCTATACCGCCTTTTATAGCCATTTTAAAATATAGATAGGATAATATATATATGTAATAAATATTTAATTATTACAAAATATTATTAATGTAACTGTAGAGAATTGTCAACAAGAAATAAAGATGTGTTTCTAAATAATACACACTAAATAAATTAAGATAATTGTAAAATCAATTATCCGGAGGAGGAATCAAACAGGCTTTGTAGTTATTCAGATATCCTTGATAATAAGCTTGATCTGGACTGGATGGACTACTTCTTTCACCCCTTCTAGGTAAATTGTAACGTTTTGTGTCCAAAGGCCACGGATCTTTTGAATGTTGTGCAACAGCTCGAACAATTCTTAAAGGTCGTGGACCCTTGATTCATCGGTCACTTGTAATCTCAGATTGTGCCAAATCAGGAATAGAGAATTCAACTTCCTTGTGTTCTATGGGGCACAGCCAATTAGGTCGAATGAATGGGCGATGAACTTTGTCGTTGACTTGGTGTGAAGATTCTCCTCTTTGCCAGTATTTATTGTGAAAATTTTTGTTGTAGAAGCCTTTGTTCTTCTTGCCCTTCCAATTAGCTTTCCACTGCTTTTGGAATCGTCTGAATCGAGGTTGAAATGCTCCAGAACGATCAAAATTGGTGAATTGCTGGTGATTCGGGCGATTCAGATGAACCGGGAGGGTCGGATGAACCGGATGGGGTGAAAATGGTTGAGAAAAACGGTTCGGGCGAACCGGGTATGCGCTCATGGATCGGGGCGGGTCAACCCAGTTGGGTGCCTGCCACGTGTTGCATCCAGGTAAGTTCTTGAGTGACCGTGGGTCATATTCCGGGTCGGATCACGTGTCCGGGTTTGAATATCTCTTGAATTTATTGGGCTCTGGATCCGGGTCGGATAATGGATCGGATGAAATGGAGGCTTGGGCTTTGAGCTTTTGGGCTTGGGCTCGAAGAGCAGATTTGTGGGCCGTGGTCTTCCTCTTCAGTCCGGTTCGGTTTGTGAGTCGGGTCGGATCAAGATCTGGGCGGAGCATCAAAACGACGTCGTGTTGCTTTTTCCTTGCGCCTTCTAGGGTTCTTGGACCGACGCCGTTTAGTGGTGAAATGGCGTCGCTTTGCATATGGGGCGGGAAGGGTGAAACGACATCGTTCATATTGGTTAGCGAAACAACGTCGTTTGGTAGAGGCGCTGGTGGCGGCTTTTGGTGAAGAGGCGAAACTGCGTCGTTTGGAGAAGGTGCTGGAGGCGCCTTTTGCTGTGGACGCGAAACGGCGTTGTTTCCAGAAGTGCCAAAAGGCACTTTCTGGAAGTTTAGTGAAACAGCACCGTTCCACTTAGGGGAAACGGCGTCGTGTGTGCAACTTTGCCGAGGGTCTTTTTTCTCCAATTTTTTGTCCAAAACAATGTCGTTTTGGGCAAAAATTTGGTCTTCTTCAACCTCTGAACTAGTTAACGAATTTTCATAACAAAGGTTGGAAGAAAAACCTGATATTTTCGAGATTTCTGGATCTGATTCTTCTTCTTTTTCTGAAATGGGCGTTAATTCCTTGCCTTTTTGTAGACGAGTCTGGAATTTTCTCTAAACCCGGTGGAGGAGATTCTTCCTTGTTGTTGCAGATAAATTTCATTTCAGATTCTGTTGGTGAAGATTCTAGATAGTTGTTCCAGTAATTTTTCTCCAACAAATAGCGTCTCTTCAAAACTTCAACACTTCCCGTATATTGTAAACCTTCCACTGTAACGGTAAGGGGCTTTATGTTTGGGTTTACAAGTAATTGTTGAAGATTGTAGAAAGCTATTGTTGATGCCAAGCCCACTACTTGTCTGTTGATTGTTTGAATGATATGTCGTAAGAAGTTTTGATGATCATCAGATTGAGTGGATTCATCTGCAGTAGATTGTTCTTCAATTTGTTGTTTCCCTTTGTCCATAAGTTCTAGGTCTCTGATACCACTGTTGAAATTTGAATAAGGATCTTTGATATAGAAGGATTTTATCCCGTGAGGGTAGAAATCATATAGAGGACTAAAGAGAATAGAGAGGAACAAAACCAGTCGTAAGAATGCAGAATAAATCTTATGATGGCAGTGTTCCTATTTATAATAGCCTAATACAACTCCTGGCCAAGAGTTGTATTTGTTCTCTTCTTCCTCTATGGAAGTTATCACCTTCTAGAGCCTTCCAAAGGAAACATATGGTACAGGGATGACCATATTATTATGGTGTGATCACCCCTATATCAATAGATAATAATAGAGTTCTCATTGCTGTTGGGTATCTCATGATAATAATAGAGTTCTCATGAACCGAAAATAATAAAAATTTTGGGCAGGTGTTGCTGTGTGTGTCCGTGGTACATTTTGAAAAGCAATATCTTAAGAATGCAGAATAAATCTTATGATGGCAGTGTTCCTATCTATAATAGCCTAATACAACTCTTGGCCAAGAGTTGTATTTGTTCTCTTTCTTCCTTTATGGAAGTTATCACCTTCTAGAGCCTTCCAAATGAAACATATGGTACATGGATGACCATATTATTATGGTGTGATCACCTCTATATCAATAGATAATAATAGAGTTCTCATTGCTGTTGGGTATCTCATGATAATAATAGAGTTCTCATGAACCGAAAATAATAAAATTTTGGGCAGGTGTTGCTATGTGTGTCCGTGGTACATTTTGAAAAGCAATATCTTAAGAAATTTTTGCTAAATATGCTGTTTTTCACCTTGTGTTTAGAAATATTCTCAAGTCATCTACTATTTTTTATTCGGATCAAGAGTGGAAATGATCATTCCTTGTAACCCTTTCCTCTCTTCAATTAAAAGAATAATAATAATAATAATAATAATGGTGGTTAGACAAAATGCAAAGGAAATCATGTAACAAACATTTTAAAATATATATATTGTTTTTAATGCTATTTTGACTTCAAAACCCTTGTTTAAATTAGATAGATTTAAGACCAGAATTGAATCACATGACAATAAAAATATTTTCGTAAAACATGACTAAAACTATAATTATACCTTTCAACTAAAACATTAAAAAAGAGCCGAAACAGAAAAAGTGGCTAGGCTAAGTCACCCAGGCCAACAACAACAGTGGACTGGGCGTGTACGTGCATGGCAAAACTTAGCCATAGTTTAGTTGTGCATCTAAACACCCAGGGTGGTTCACGGCCATCGCAATCAAAGGAGGTGGAGCCACCTCCTCAAGTTCGATTGGAGTGTCTGCAGGACCGCGAGCCACCTTAACACATAAGGTGGTGGGTGGGGATGGGTCGTGCCCCATGACAACTGTCGTGACCCAGCCCAACCATTTTTCCATTTTCGCTCAAACTTGGAGCCATTGATGAACTAAAAAGAAAATGATAGACTAAACAAAGAAAATGTACAAGGGATGTGTTATATGAAATCTTTAACATAACGGCTCAAGCCGTTCAACGAATCGAGAAAGAATCAGAAGGGTGGTTCGGCAAACAATGATTTTTTTTTTTTTAATTATATTTTGTTATATATATATAATTGTAAGTAACATGTATCACACTCTAATTGATGCTGATATAGCATATTAATGAATTCTGTCAACCTTTCTAATGGTAAGGACAAATTAAACTTTATTTGTTTTTGCTTATCCCAACGAGCGATTAATCATTTTTTAAAACTCAATGAACTATTTGTCTAAAATTCCAACCACATGGACCAAATTTTTATTTTTTAATTTTTTAATTTAAAGGACATAACTGCATTTTTTTTTTGTTATTTATGATAAAAAAAAATAGAAAATGTTTTTCCTGTTTTTCGGTGTTAGATATGTTTTTCCTGTTTCTCCGCTGCTATCGGAGTTTGCTAGAATTACGCCATTGGCTTCCATCAAAGTCTGCAGCCAACTGCCGGATTTTGTTGGAATCTGTTCCGTCAGCTGGTTGCCGCCATCGAGATTGCCGGAATTTGACGCAATGTTCAATGGAAGTCTCTAGCCATTTTCCGCCATAACTGATTTTCCATACAAGCAAAAAGCCAAAAAAATATTTCAAGGTAAAAAATGATTCCGTTATATGTTTTGACGGAAACCTTTTACTTCGAAATAGAGCCCAATTTTTAAATTTATCAAATTGAGGGGATTAGTGGCCTAATTTACCTAAAAAAAATGAGAAAGTTTAGGAACCAACTGAACTTCAACACATAATGAAACCTAAAAGAGGCTTATTTATTTATGGCTTAAGAAATGATAAAATTCATTTAATTTTCAACCATCTTTTAACCATCTCTATAATAAAAACATGAATCCACTGTTGAATTTGTATGAGATCCACGAGTTATAATTTAATAATTAATCAATTAAATTTGTAGAATGAAATAAAAAATAAATAAAAAAATATATTGACGTATATTATTTCTCTTAAGACTTTGGGTCGAGTCCGGGCGAGTAAAAACCAATTGGGTGTTGGGTTAACTTTTGTGGATGTAAAATGTTAATTAGGTAGACCCCAGTGAGGTATAGAGAGAAAGCGATGTCATGCCTAAATTATGCATACCATTAATTCTTTATTTCCTGTGAATGGGAAAAAGATCATTTTCATTTCAAAATCTCTTAATTTCTTCAATTTAGTGTATTTTAAAGGTAGTGCATTTAATGCACTACTATCATTAAAACTTTTGAACAACAATATCATGAGGGGAAAGAAAACAAGTAGAAACAACCATTATTGAAACAACTTGAGAGGGGATTATATGCACAACCCTAAAAAAAATAAAAAGAAAAAAAGAGAAGGGAGGGTGGGTGGGTGTGGTAATTTATTTATTTTTTTGGATAAGTAATGTCTTATAGAAAAACGCGCAAAAGCGCACAACCCTAGTACACAAGAAGTATACAAGAGAACACCTAAAGGGGGCTAGAGAAGAGAAAGAAAATCAGAAAAACTAATCACTAAGGGGGCAAGCAAGCTTCCGTCCAAGTGAATAGAGTAGTAAGAAAGAAATATACGAGATCCTCCAAGCTTCTTTCGAAGTCTTCGAAAAATCTCTCGTGACGTTTAGGCCATAAACACCACATGATGCAAAGCGGTGCCATTTTCCAAACCACGGCACTGCAGGGACAACCCCCCGACCACCAGCTTCACAAAAGATTCACAACCCCACAAGGCATAGCCCACGCCAAACCAAATCGACTGAAAAAGGCATTCCACAAGAATTGTGCACACTCACAATGAAGAAGCAAGTGATTAATGGATTATTCGTCCTTTTTACACATCCCACACCTATTGAACAACACCATATTTTTCTTCCTCAGATTATCTAACGTGAGAATCTTACCAAGAGCTGCCAACCAAACGAAGAAAGCCACTCTTGGCGGGGCTTTAGTGCGCCAAATACTCTTCCAAGGAAACAGGCTGCAATCTCTGGAGATAAGGACATTATAGAAAGATTTCACTACATACTTTCCCTTCCTATCCGAAACCCACCATATTTTGTCGACCCACCCTCCAAATTATGAGAATAAAGGAGACTATGAAACAAAACGAAATCATCCATCTCCCAATCATTCAACGAACGAAGGAAACTAACATTCCACTGACGAGAGCCACTCGACAAATCAATGTTATCCGCTATGGATACCTCCTTATTACTTGCTATGTTATACTGCCTCGGGTAAGCCTCCTTAAGAGTCGAATTACCGCACCACAACTCCTCCCAAAAGCTGATTCTGTAACCATCCCTTGGAATAAGTTTGGTGTGACTCGAGAAACGACGCCAATCCCTACTAATAAACCTCCATAACCCCACCCCATGGGAGCCGACATTGTCTCTGGAGCGCCACCCCCCTCTCACCGACCCATACTTAGCCTCTACCACCTTTCGCCACCGAGCATCCGGCTCACTCGCAAAACGCCACTGCCACTTCCCAATTAGCGCACGGTTGAAAACTCTTAAGTTCTGAATGCCTAAACCCCCTTCACGTATAGGAGCACAGACCTTAGTCCAATTCACAAGATGATGCTTGAACTCTTCGCCCATACCTCCCCAAAGAAAATCACAATGGATCGACTCTATGCGTTTGGCTACCGAGGCAGAAATCGGAAAGAGAGACAGGAGATAAGTAGGGAGATTAGATAATGTACTTTTGATGAGAGCAACCCGCCCTCCCTTGGAGAGATACATCCTCTTCTAACTAGGAAGAGAGCGAATCGTCTTCTCCACCACACCATTCCAACTCGCCTTGTCTTTAAACCGAGACCCCAATGGGAGACCCAAATAAGGAAGAGGCAAAGAGCTAATACCACAACCCAAAACCTCCGCCAAAGCACCAACATTGTCCACAACGCCAACCGGCACTACCACAGATTTGCCCAAAATTCACCTTAAGACCGGACACAAGTTCAGGGTGTGTGTAATACCACCCCGTCATTTGATAATTACTTCTGTTTTATATCTCAATTTAATTGAACCTGCAACCACCTAGGATTTATAATTGCCTCAAAGGGTCCAATATACATACCCTACAAACCATATATTGTTTATTGGGATGTAAGAATGGGTGGAATGCACAAGTAAAAGCAAGAAAAACATGATATTGCCTGGCCAAGAAGATTTGAACCCCAGATTGTTGGAGTGATAATGTTGCAAAGCTTGAGCAATGATACTATCCTCCAAGGCAGCAATGCCAAGCCTCAGAAGACATGCTTCTAAAACTTTCTCTCTACAGGCTTGAAAAGCTTGGAAGTCGTAGCAGAATCTTTTCGAGAAAACTGAGCTGGTTTCATTACGAGTGAGGTACTGTGGGGACAACAAGTGATGGATTCATAGAATGAGAATTGGAAAGCATCTACAAATTGCTTCTCACACAAATTTAAAATAATGACAAAATGGGATTCTTACCCTCCATTCCTCGGTAAGGGCTTTTTCTTCATAGCTGCAAGATTCTTCATCTCATGACTGCTCAAAAGAAAAGGTCAATAAACCATGAAAGGGAAATCTTGAGAGCAAATCACACAAGGCCAATATATTTTTCTTTTTTAAACATGAAGCTTCAAAGGAAATAATCAGGAAAAATTTACAAGGAAAATTAACAAATGCTTCTTAGATTTATAACCTTTTCGGATAGAAAAATCTTACACAATTAAACTGCATAATATAGGTTGTGCATCCATTTTTCTTTATTTTCCATAAATAAGACATTTCAAGAGGAACTTTCCCCACAAGACTACCTGTTAAGAAAATCTATTTTTGACTTCTTCATCAAGTTGCTCTTCAGGTTTGTAACATTGTGGCCAGGTCCGCTGCCTACAAAGAATTGTCAAAAGTAAATTAACTAGGACATAAATTTAGAGTGCATTCTCTTCAGTGTCAAAGTCTCAGCATGTTAACAGATAGATTGGAAATAAACAGATTGCTGAACTCATTCAGCAACACCAACAGAACAAACTAGAACAGAATAGAAAAACTACCTCCACAAAAGCTTCTTTTATTTTTTGAAGGTGGAACCTTCGTGCAAAGCTGAACTTGCCGACTTTGTTTTCCTACAAAAGTCCAACACATTTTGAGAAAATAATCCATAGTATTAAAATGTTGCCTTAACTAGTAAATGATGCATAAAAATTCAGAGAATGAGCGATTTATAGAGTTTAAAGTTGTGAAACTAATTTATCTCAAAAGCTTAAGCTAATAGGAGAGATAAATTTAATTACTTTACACTCCCCCTCACGTGTGGGCTCAAACTCCATTTTAATAGATGAGGCTTAACACGTAAAATATTTAATTTAAATAAGGGGTGATTTGACGGAGTTAAGGTTCGATCCCAGGACCTTTGACTTTGATACTATGTTAAACTATCATTTATCCCAAAAGCTTAAGCTGATAGGAGAGATAAATTTAATCACTTAATCATTACTTTAACAAAGAAAAATAAAGCAACATGGATGGAAAACAAATATAACCCAAAATTTCTTTTTAGTTAAAAATAAAAGTAGAATCAATGATTAAAAAAAATCTGATTTGAAATTTTCAAAGGACAATTTTTATTTATTTTTTTATCCTATCAAACTTCTATCACATTCTTCTGCAGGCAAGTCATAGTGAACTTCCATGGATTTCAGCTTGCCATAAGGGCTCTAGGTGCAAAGGTAAGGTAGAAAAGAAATTTGCTTGTGGTTTTACTAAGGATCAGTGGGTTTCATCTTGCATCAACATCCCACAGGGAGCCATATTAGGTATTTTCAAGAATGGATTCAATTTTATCAGTTGTATCCATTGACTCCCAGTGAATAAAGAAATGGATTATCAATTCAACAGCATGTGATACTTGTTCAAGAACAGAGAATCATCTATTCAATCCCTAAAACCGAGTCATCTAGTTCATAGAGAGCCCTAAAATGAAGTTAAGTACAATCGCTTCACCTGCGGAATAATTTCAATAACCATCGGTTGAAGGTGCATAGGGCTTTTCCAAATACCCAAACCTGAGAGAAAAGCTCAAGTAAACCTCATCCTGAAATATTTGGGCGTTTAATAAAAAGTACACAATAACAAAACTGAAACTCCTTAAAGGATATGAAAGGATTGTTGTGGTAATGGAATGTACGAACTCAATTTGTATAATGAAAAGACAAACGCAACAAGGTCACAGCTGAATCCTCATGGACAAAGCAATTATAGGAAGCTAATATAATTTGCAACTCTGATACAAGAGCTTAAGAAATACATCACATGCATTAAAGCATGCAACATCAAACATTAATATATAATCACAGGGAAGAATAGAAATAAATGACATTGATCTTCTACAGATTATTATTATTATTATTTTTTATTAATTTATTTTTTCTATTCAAAGGGGGAACGGGGAAAGGAACATTGATCTTCTACAGATTATTTGAGATTAGAAAGAACATACGTGCATCTTCTTTCTTGTATAGTTGCTTAAGTCGAGCAACAGATTTCTTCTCATGCTCAGCAATGTCCTCCAATTTTGCCTGGCAAGTAGATCACCCAAATATTATAATAAATATTCCTTAGCAAAAGTTGCAATATTGGTTGCCTTATCAATTACTGAAAAATAACCTACCTACAAAAGAAACTGCACATGAAAATTATTAAAAAGGATAATTTGAAAAAGAAAGGAATATAAAAGATCACCTCATACAATTGTATCCATTTAAATGCCTTCGAACTTTTTCTCATCCTCTCAACCACTTGCTCCGTGTTTTTAGCACCAAACTGCTTTTCATAAAATTTCTTCCACAACTTGTCAGTCGCTGGACTAAGATCCCTTCCCTACAGAATTAATTAAAAAATATGCACTTTAAATTTCCTGCTTAAATATAACAAAAACATTTAATTTCAAAGATAATACGGGCCTTCTTACTTCTGAACACTTCTCAATGTGCATCAATTGATCGATGGTACAATGTGGTAAAATTCGATCAAGAAGATTTATATCTGTTTCACCAACATCACCAAGGTACCTTACATTATCAATCGTTGTCTTAATGCACAAATCAACTAATGATGGAACCAGTTTCCTTCCACTCACTACAGATTCTTTCCTCAGCATATCTTTGATCTCTTCTTGTCCGGGTATGCCTCACTAAAGCTAGTACACAAGCCAATACACATTCAATTCTCATCTTTATCTTCATTCCAAGTACACAAAACATTTGCAACTTAAAAAATTACAATAATCTAAATGAATTCAGCTAAAATTAAAGCTTTCTTCAACCACTTTGTTGAGCTTTTCTCTTTCTTAATTTCTATTTTTTATTTTAAAATTTTCCCTGGAACCCAATATTAAAGTAAAAATATTGATCCAGTTTCTGCTTGGTTCCTGAGAAAGTTGAGAAAAAATTTTAAAAGAAAACCTTAAAATTTACAAACTCGATTTCTTGTTTCCCCAGCTTTCTCAGCAGCCAATCAGAAGACGACAAAACTTTCTAACTTACCAGAAAATCGAAGCCATAAAAAGAAATCCCCAAAATAAAAACAAACAAGCATCAGATCGGCGATAGAGAAATTCGAAATTATAAAGATTAAAAGAAATAATAAAACAACAAATAAAAAATAAAAATAAAAACAGAGAAATTAAAGCCGATTCAGATTTGGAGAACTTACCGAGTGATCGGGAAGACGAAGTAGGGAATCGCCGGACGAAGAAGAGACCGTTTGATTGTAATCAGATTCAGATTCGCTTCTTTTTTTTCTTTTTTCTTTTTTTCCCTCACATAGTACAAAAAAACACAGATTCTAAACAGGTATTGGCTAACGTGCACCGGCTCTCACTGACGACGACGACGATGATGTTGAAAGCGTTGGGTTTAAAGACAAAGAGTTGTGTTACAAAAAAAAAAAAAAAAAACACAAAACAAAAAACAAAGACAAAGAGTTAACGTTGTGTGCCTGGGAGAACCTGGTTCGCGCTAAAGTGCGCGGGGGGAACAGCTCGCACTGTAGCGAGTTTTCCAACTACTAGTTTGCCACGTCAGAATTGCCGAAGTCGTTAGATTTCCTTTTGTTTTTTAACCTATTCAAAGGAAGTAGATTTGCTTGGAGAGCATCCACGAAAAATTTAGTTAAATTTAATTTTTAAAATGTACTTTTTTAGACTTAACTAGTGACTTTTTAAAACTATCAAGTATCAATTTTTTAAAATATCTTTCTACTTTAATTACATATGATTTTTTATTGGTAAAACTAACTACCATTAAACTCGCTTTAATGTTCACAAACATGAAATTATTTTTTATACCCAACAATGTCTTTAATTCAAGAGATTTTATTAATGAATGTATTTAATTTATTAACTGATGGACATCAATTAAGCAAGGAGGATATGAAGCACTGCTTGCTGCTTCCACCAAGAAAGAGAGAAATTATCAATCTTTTCAGCAACCCATACTCAAAGCAAGTAATAGAAATTCTCCTTTCAGCCAAAAACAAACTAATTTACAATCTGTTACACATAAATTTGGCATTTGAGCCTGTGGGCCCGAGACCCGATAACATAAGGAAGAGCCCCATGTATCATTACGGGCCTACCAAGATGGAGCCAAATATGGGAGGCATAGATACATCGTCGCTCTATAGGGGCTCGAACGACATGCCACAGAGAGTATCATGAATACCAAGCCCACAACATTTACTGAGTCGGTAGTACCGAGACCAGCTTGACGTGTCACTTGGATATGACAGTTACAGACAGGATGCGTATTGATTACGTTAATAGTTACATATGTCGTCATATACTCATTGATTACTAGAAAGGTTATAGCACACTCTTGGAATCTCATTAATGCCTTCGACGGTTACGCTTTGTTCTCGGGATCATATCGATTACGATAGTAGTTACGCTGCACTCTTGGGATCATGTTAATGACATGAACGGTTTTACATTGACCATAACAGTCAGGGAACAAAAATATTAACTCTTTCACCCATTACACCTGGATCCCAAATCCTCAGCATGGTCATCATCACTACACCTACGAAACCTACCTATAAAAGACACAGTTAACAAGAAGACAGGTAGATGATTCATTCCATACTATACGATTTGCAGAACTCAAAAAAGAGCTAACTTCACCATTGGAGGAGGATCCAGTGGAAACCACCTAGTGTATTCTCTTAACCTTTGTTCTTGTTCTGCGTGGTCAAGGAAAAGCAGCTCACAAAATTACTAGACTAAAATTGGGCTCGTCAAACCGGAAATTATACCAACAGCTTGGCGTCGTCTGTGGGAACGACAATCTTTTTTTTGTTCTTACGAAATCAAAAATCTGTGATTATGGTGAACATGAGGTCTAGAAGTCAGGCTTGCCACGAGGAGTCAACAATTGAAATTAACCAACGACTGCCTCTAGCACCCTAGACTGGAGGGTATAGGGAGCACATTGCAACTTTGGAAGCTCAAANCTTCGATATTTGCTAGTTTAAATATCGGGGCGTTACAAGAAGTCAGGCTTGCCACGAGGAGTCAACAATTGAAATTAACCAACGACTGCCTCTAGCACCCTAGACTGGAGGGTATAGGGAGCACATTGCAACTTTGGAAGCTCAAATGGCTCTTCTGGTCCAACATAATGAGGAGTTGTGCCTTCGCTTCCCTGCGTAGTCTCAATCTGAAGTCAATGGAATGATCATTCGGAAGAGCAATGGAACCACAACCATTACTCTGATGGTCGTAGTCATTAGGGCGAAAATCGCCATCATCAGCATGGGGGTGATCATCAAAACAATAACCAGAGGGAAAATAGCAACCTGGAGCGTAACACCTGAGAGAACACTCATAGAGGTGAAAACTCACAAAAATGGTGGAACTGATAAGTGCCAAAATATTCATATTTTAGCCCTTAATTTACACTTGTTAATTCTTAGTTTTCGTTATTTTGTTCCATTTTATTTCCTTTTTGTGTTTTCTGTGTTTTTGTAGGTCATGGAAGAAAAGGAAGCGTTTCTGGAAATGTTTCAAGCTTAAAGGGCAAATTGGGAAGACCTTGAAGATGTGGAAAGGATTAAATCAGAATTTATCAAATTGGAGCAAAAATCGGATTGGATTCAAATTTGGATTCTGAACAGGTCTTGGTATTTTGGCCATAACTTTTAGCTCAAATATTGGATTGAGGTGATTACAACGGCATTGGAAAGCTAACTCAACAGGATACAAATAATTTTGAAATATAATTTTCCTAATTCGGACCGCCGCAATGCTAAAATCGTCCCGCAAGATAGGAGCCCAATTCTGGACGAATTCTATTCCGATTTGTAATAGGATTGTCTCCTAAATTGACTAGGAGATAGAATTCCGAATTTCCTAGGTTTACTAGGATTTCTAGGACTCTCCTAAATCCTATAAATAGACCTCTAAGCCTCACAACTAGATACACAATTTCAGAGAGGAGAATTTGGAGGCTACTTCTAGGAGCGGTTTTCGGTTCTTTCTTTTCCTTTTCTTTTTAGTTTTTATTTTAATTATGTGTAACTAATTATTTTAGTAGGGCTGGATTGAAACCCTAATTATATTTATTTAATATTTCAATATTGGCGCCTTTATGATAATCATACTGTGATGCTTAACTTGATTAATGCATGTTTCGTTGAATTCCTCATATGTGTGTAACTTGCCATTATATGCATGTGGTATGGACTTGTTAGTTAGATCAATTTGGATGACCGAGTCCTGGGTTTAATATAAGTAACAAAAGTAATCCACGCCGGGTTCTTGGGTTAATCAACATGGGAAACCGGGAGTATACACCATGCCCTAGGTCTCATGTGGTTGTCGGTTTTCACAGTTCATATGCTTTTTTAGAGAACAATTTAGTATACACCATGCTAAATCCTTTAGGAAAGAAAAGAGTTAGAGTATACACCATGCCTAATTCGTTGCTTAGGGAAACCAATAGCTTAAGGAGTATACACCATGCCCTTAGGTTGGCAACCATTAGGTATTCATAATATGATTGGAGCATTGGCATATTGTTTTATTATATGAGCATAATTAGTGGTGGATATCAAAGCCCTACACTTTTATTTTTAGTTCTTTCTTAATATCAATATTGTGACAAGTTGGTATTTTAATTAATTAATTCTAAACGAAATTAACAATCTCCGTGGGATCGATCTTGCACTTATGCACTTTACTACACTTTTTGACCTTGTGCACTTGCAAGTAAAACGTACTAAATATTATCTATTAATTTAGGTAGTATTTGGCACAACAAGTTTTTGGCGCCGTTGCCGGGGATTGTTTAATTTTGTTTAGAATTTTTTTTTTTGTTCCTTAGTTAATTTTATTTTTGATTTAATTCTTTTTATCTTTAGTTTTACTGTTTTGTTCTGTTCTCCGGAGGTGCGCTCGAGCACCCCTTCCAGGGCGATCGAGCGCACCGGTGTGATCGAGCGCACCTCACGGTGTGATCGATGGCACATCCGGACAGCAGCACTAAAACTGTGGTAATAACTGATCTGATTTATTTATTTTATTTATTTTCTTATTTTTTCTTATTTTGTTATTTAATTTTCTTTTTGTTATAATCATGTTGAGAGACAATACACCTCTGGTGCGAAGACCTATGAAAAATTCATTCAGTCCCGAAATCCTCAACCAGCCATCATGCATTAATTTCCAACCCACTGTGCAGAGCAGTTATGATTTATCTCCGCTGCTTAATTTGAGTCCATACTATAAAGGCACACCTACAGAGAACCCATATTGGCATATTCGAGAAATCGTTGATCTCTGCAGGACTCAGAATGTTCAGGGTTTAACTCAAGATAAAATCAGGTTAATCCTCTTCCCTTTTTCTTTAAAAGATAATGCTAAGATATGGTACTACTCTTTGGCCGCAGGTTCTATTCATACTTGGGATGAGATGACCACAAAGTTCTTAAAGAAGTTTTTCCCAGCCCACAAGACAAGGCAATTGAGAAGGGAAATTCTCACTTTCCAACAAAAAGATGGAGCCCTTTTCTTTGAAGCATGGGAGCACTTTAATGAGCTACTTCTCAGATGCCCTCATCACAATTTATCTCAAGAAGATCAGGTACTGGCATTCTATGAGGGTTTAAATGATCCTAACAAGAGCCTTGTAGATTTAGCTTGTGGATACATGTTGATGGAGAAAAGCAGCGAGGAAGCCATAGAACTCTTTGAGACCTTAAGTGAGAACTCCCAACAATTCTCATCTAAAGGGAGACAAGGACTCAAAGGAAAAGGCATAGATGAAGAGAGCACTAAGACTTTTTCAACATTAGCTCTTATTCCTGAAACACCAAGAGGCCAAGAGAGAAGTCTGTTAGAGCTACCAAATGAGCAAATTGAGGACATCAAGATAGAAAAGCTCCCTGAGTCTTCTTCTTATTTTATTCCAGTCCATGATGAGAAATTGTTGGAGAAGACTCAGAGTGGTCCACCCCTATATACAGACAATTGGAATCTCTTTGCAATGGCAAGACATCATTCTCTTTGGTGCAAGAGAAGAAAAGACTGGTGCTTCAAGTTTAAAGTGCCAACTGAAGCTACTGTGGAGGCAGTTGAGCAGTCTTGGATCTCAAGCGCCTCTGTGAGGTCAGTGGTACTGAGGCCACTGACTACAGTAAACCTTTCTTACTTTTCTGCATTTCCTTTACTTTTGTTTTTCAATTTTTTTTTTATATTTTTCCTTAGTTAATTTCATGCT
Source organism: Carpinus fangiana (assembly GCA_006937295.1). NCBI lineage: Eukaryota > Viridiplantae > Streptophyta > Magnoliopsida > Fagales > Betulaceae > Carpinus > Carpinus fangiana. Next base: position 76,337 of record VIBQ01000149.1, read on the forward strand.
TTGGTCAAAGGGAAGGGGCACTCTGTGTAGGCGATCGATCGCAGTGTGAATTGCGAACAATCGCCAAAACCTCTTAGATTGTGTTGTGCATTCTGTGGAAGCGATCGATTGCAGTGCAAACAACGAATGATCGCCGAAACCTCCTCAATAGTGCTAAACATTCTGAGGAAGTGAACAATCACTATGAATATAGCAATCGATCGCTATCTCGCTGTGTGACCTTAGGCGCGCAAATGCATCAGCACACACACGCACTCATGCATAATTACGATCGATCGCACCTTATGTGAGATCGAGCGCGCTCGGGAAGGAGAGTCACGTGACCTACTTATAGGTCATTTCTCCCCCTCTCCCCATCACGTTTCCCCCTTGCACCATGAACACATCTGCACGCCCCATACTTAACCCAACCTCACCTGATACCCTCACACTCCCAAACCTTCACAAAATTTTCAATTCTTTTGTTTTTAACAACTACAATTTACTTATACAGATTGTAGCTGTCCTCTGTGTTGGTTTTCTTCTATTTTGCAGGGAGTGGGAAAAATTTTGGAGTGAATTTGCACCACTTAGTTTCAGAGCTGCATACCATCTGTTCGACATAAGTCCTGACTAACATCACATAGAGGACAGCAGTGAGCAGCGACACAGTCTGGCTGAAGACGTTAAACTTAGCGCTCATGGGAGGCACCTCACAGCATATCCTTTTTATTTATTTCTTTCTTTGTTTATTTTTATTTTTATTTTTGTTTTCC
>VIBQ01000150.1:0-73641 GCA_006937295.1 Carpinus fangiana
AATGGAACGTTAGGACTATTACTAATGTTTTTAATGTCTTAAAACGTTAGTAAATGTGCGTTGCTAAAAATAAAATTTTTTTTGTAGTGCTTGTTGGAGGTTTCGCCCAGGTAATACTCTGATGCAAGGTTGGGTTGATATGTTTTGAGGATTAAGGCAATAAATTTAAGTGGGGCTTTTTCTAATATTTAAATATTTATTTAAATTTTCTTTTACTTACAAATAATTTTTCACACTTTTTGGGATGTAAAATTACTAATTAAGTTTTTCTATGCTATTTTTTTTAGACATCTCATTTCCAATTGATAAGGATTAAAAAACTTATTTACGCTAAAGCAACTGTTATAAATATGAAATGTCTGGTTCAAGTACGTACCTGAATCATATTCAAGCCAATAGAAAATTATATAACTGGAAAACAATTCAATTTTTTAAGAGGTTTTAGAGGAAAAAATAGAAGGTTCCAAGAGACTTTTAATCGAATAAGGTGTGGCCCTGCTTTAGGACTTTCTAAACTTTCCATCTTCTCTCCTGACAAAGAGATTATTGTTTTGAATTTATCCGCATTGTTTTACCAGTCTCCTTCGCTAAACAGTAAACACGGGCAATGTATTGGATGAGGAAAGAGCATACGCACTCACTTACGTGAGGAGTTAATTGTGTCACGTGATAATTCCGCAATTGTAGACTCGTAGATTCATTTTCCGCACTTTAACTTCTTTATTTTCATTATATTCTTTAATTTACGTCTATAATTTACAAAACTTGTATTTTCAAATTTTCTGTTTATTAAGGAAACTTTTTAGAAGGTTTATTTGTATCTTACTTATATCCCTACTAAAATGACGTAACTATTAAAATTACCATTTAATCAAAATTTAATAACGATCAATTATAAGTTTAATAATAATTTTAATAGGCATATCATTATTAGTACACAAGTAAGTCTTCTAGAATTACTCTTTAGGTGCCCCTCACACATGGAATGCAAAGACAATGTCCATTGGACCAATAAAGAAACAAAAGTGTTCGAATCACTCTTCCACTCATGTGCGGTTATGTAAAAATAATAATAATAATAATAATAGAAGAAAGAAATAAAAGTGAAGTAATTCAGGTCTATATAGAATTATACAAAAGTGAAGTAATACAAGTCTATATGACATATAATAAAAGCTCTTACGTTAAAGGATGGATTTCGTTCCATACATATAGAGCTGCGCGCAGGGCCACATATACACCACATCTTCTGTTGAATAATGACTTGCTTTTCACAAGTCTTACCGTGGACCCCAAAGATTTATCTTCTCATTTAATTTCTCACTTGCCATTTGCTCCTTCTAGAAGCTTTGAAAAATTGGCTTTGATGTTAAAAGGCTTTAAGCATTCGGTCATGAAGCAGGGGGAAGAGACATGGAGCAACATTTATGGGCAGGACACCCTTTTTTGACTTCGCTTCTCGGAGAAGCATTCTTGGCCTTTTTATATATAGCCATTCGGCTATTTTGGTGTGGGCTTTGACAGTTGAGAAGCTCCTCGTGAGTAGGTTGGAGGAGACATCCAAGTGTGGAGAAATGTAGTGGGTAAAGACTTTGGGTTGCAGAGAAGGCAATTAACCGTTTTGTTATGAGTGAGATTTGGGTGTATTGGGGCTTTTGGGTTTTGAGTGTCTTTTGGTTTGTATTTGTACTCCACTTTTGTTAGTGAATTTCTCCTAAATTGTCTCTGCCAGTGAATGTAAGCATGTTGTGCCGAACCACTTAAATTTTGGTGTCTTGTGTGACTGTGTTATTTTCTATATTACCTCTATGAACTATAACGCATTGTCACTTTGACTATCTGAGTTAACGCCTTTGACTGGCGGAATGAGAGTTTTTGGCACAAAATGACAGTTCATGGGGATTGAGTAGTAGGGTTGGTAATTCATAGAGGCAAAGTGAAAATTCATTGTAGTTTAGGGGGGAAAAGGTAGCTACCCCTATGACTGACATTAATCACCCACAAAACTTACATGCTTTTATTACACCAAAATATGCCCCTAGGTGTCAAGGATTAGTTTCAATAAACTAGGTCTAGCTCGGAGTCATAACACTAAAAACATCAAAACTTCTTTCATCTGTTTTTTTTGTTTTTTTTGTTTTTTTGTTTTTTTTTAACAAACATTGCATTCAACCAAAAACTAGGGAACACAAACAAAAGCTAAAGAGAGGGAGGTGGATCTTTTCTACTACAGATGGGGATGGAAGAGAGTGGGGATGGAGAGTGGGAATGCAGCCCGAGAAGACTCTTGCCATGGCCCAATAAGCCAGATGATGGGCGCAGAAGTTTGCACTTCTGTTTACTTTTCTAGCCTCTCAAGAGGGAGAAGCTGGAACTAAAAGAAAAAAAATCAGAGATAACCTTCTTAATTTTCCAATCCAAAGAAATTGAGGGGAGTTTTAAAGCTGAAATTACAAGTAAGGAGTCTCCTTCTATTGTAAAGCTCTTAAGCTTTAAAGAGATAGCAAGGGATGCTGCAAGGAGAGCAGCCAATGCTTCTCCAAAAATAGGATCACACGGAGGGCTGATTTGTGAAATGGCCTTGATGATTTTGTCATTTGAGTCCCTGCAAACAGCTGCTTGAGCTGAGAAGCTCCCTCTGATTGTAGTATCAAAATTTATCTTGAAATGGCCAACTGTAGGGGGATGCCAAATCTCAGTAACAGAAAGAGAAGCCTTCCATGCAGAGGCATGGTCCAAAGAAGTCTTCTTGATAGAATTTGCCAATGAAAGAGCATCCGGAATGAAATCATCATGAAATGCTTTATTCCTGGAAAACCAAATTAGATCACAGAGAACAACAGAAAAAATTTGGAAAAGGTGAGTCTCTATCAGTGGAATACCAAAAGTAGAATGAGGGTTGATAATGCCTTCAACTCAGCTAGCAGGGCTGAGAGAAGACCAAGCTAGAGAGTCTAAAGGCCAAAAAGAAGATCTCCAAGCTATCCTCGCAAAGATGCACTTAAAGAGGAGATGGGACAGAGAACTTGGTTCAGCAAGACAAAGAGGACAGAGGGAGTCAGCAGGAGAAATAGGAAAGATTTTGTTCAACCTAGTTTTTGTGGGGACTATGTCCCAGGCTATTTTCCAGAGAAAGAGGGTGAGTCTAGCATCGAGATTTAGTTTCCATATCATTTTCCAAGTACTAGAGGCAATAGGAGAAGAGGCTACACTAGTTCTAGAGCTACTGATGAGCTTATAAGCAGAACTAGAGGAAAAGAGGCCATTCGGTGAAGGGGTCCAAATAGACTCAGAAATGAAGTGGGGATGAATTTTAATCTTTTGAATCTCCCTAACACTAATAGGATCAAACAAGGAAAGAAGGAGGGGTATATTCCATAAGCAATGGGGTATGAAAAGGTCACTGACCTTGATGTTAGGTAAGGGCTGCTCTAGGAGACTAGAAGGAGAAAGCAAAAAAATTGGGAGAGTAAGAATCCAAGGTGAGGACCAAACAGGGAAAGAAGAGTTTTGGTGGACTCTTTTGCAGGAACCGAGAGAGATAATGGATTGAGTTTTAAGGATTCCTTTCCAGAGCCAAGAAGGAGAAGAATGGGGAGTGGGGGAGAGAAAAGATCCTAAAGAGAGATACTTACCTTGGAGTTGGGACACCCATGCTAAATTGAAGTTGGTGTGAAGCTTCCAACCAAGCTTTGAGATGAGGGCCAGATTGACCTCCATTTTCCTGAATCCTAGGCCACCTTGATCCTTTGGGAGACAAAGAGAATCCCATGATTTAAGGGAGAGGTTTCTGATCTTCTTAGAAGGGAAACCCCACCAAAATTTTTTGAACATTCTATCAAGAGATGAGCAGAGAGAGGATGGAAGCATGAAGGAACTCATTGCATAGGAGGGGATGGTTGCTGCCACTAATTTGATGAGGACAAGTCTGCCAGCTTGGGATAGGGTTTTTGCACGCCAACCTTCAATCCTTTTGAGAACTTTATTACTGATGCTTTGGAAAGCTGCTATTTTGAACTGCCAAACAAAATATGGAGGCCAAGGTATATGGAATTTGTGGGGCTAGAGGAGAAGGGGAGAATATTTTGAATGGTAGAGGAGGTAGAGGGTTTTGTGTTTTTGCTAAACCTAATGGAGGATTTGGTGTTGTTTATGGATTGGCCGGACCATAAACAATATTTGACCAAGCAGTTTTTTATGCAACAAGCTACTGAAAAAGAAGCCTTGCCAAAAATGAGGAGATCATCTACAAAAAGTAGGTGATGAATGGGAGGGGAATTTTTGGAGATGTGGAGGCCTTTAAGATTTCTTGCTCTTTCTTCCCTAAACATTAATCTGGAGAAAACTTATGTGCCAAGGATGAAGAGGAAAGGAGACAAGGGATCACCTTGTCTTAGACCTCTTGAGGGGGAAAAATGACCATAGGGGCAGCCATTAAGAAGAACTGAGAAGGAAGATGAGGAAATGCATATCCTAACCCAGTTAATCCAAGAGGAGTGAGAACCCAATCTGCTCAAAATAGCCAAGATAAGCCCCCATTCCATTTTGTCAAATGCCTTCTCCATATCCATTTTAAGAAACATAAGACCCCCTTTTCCTCTTTTCTCCTTAAAGGTATGTAGAAGCTCATGAGGAAGAATTGTATTGTCTTAGATGTTTCTATTCAGCACAAAAGCTGATTGGAGAGGAGAAATAATCTTAGGGAGGAGAGATTTCAACCTGTTAGGAAGGATCTTGGTAATAAGCTTGTAGACAATGTTGCACAAACTTATAGGCCTAAATTGATTGACAGAATGAGAGCCACCACTTTGCTTTGGAATGAGAGAGATGAAGGTGTGATTTTGCTCTTGCAATAGACGATCATTCTTGAAAAAATTTCTAATACAAGCTAGAACAGATTCTTTAAAAGAAGACCAAAACTTCTTGTAGAAGAGGGCTGTAAAGCCATTAGGGCCAGGGGCTTTTGAGGAGCCAAGGCTAGACAGAGCTTTGAAGATTTCTTCTTTTGAGGGGATAGAACTGAGAAGCAAGTTCTCCTCTTCAGTAATGACAGAGGTGAACAAATCCAACATTTCTTCAATAGGAGGAGAGGAGGAAGTGAACAAATTGGAGAAGTGGGATACAAAATTATCTCCAATAGTGGCTCTATCAGAAACCCAATTCCCCTCACTTATCTTCAGATAATTGACAGCATTCGATCTTCTCCTAATGAGGGTAGAAGCATGAAAGTACTTGGTGTTGAGATCCTTGCATGCCAACCAAGTTTCCCTAGACTTTCATTTCCAAAGAATTTCCTCCTTTAGCAGAAGATCATCAAGATCTAGTTTTAATTTTGCTTCCAAAGCAAGACAAGAGGGGTCAGGAGGGGATTGCTGAACCTTGTCAATGTGACTCATAGTAGATTTGATTTTGGTCTGGATGTGACCAAAATAGAGAGAATTCCATTTCTTCAAAGCAAACTTGGTCTTTTTCAACTTTTTAACCAGACTGTGTGCAGGGGAAATAACAGAATTTGTAGAAGACTAGGCTGAGCTGATAACAAGCCCACAAGAGGGGTCCTTTGTCCAAAAGGCCTCAAATCTGAATGGTCTATGAAGGAAACGAGAGGGGAAGGTTGTATCTAGGGTTATGGGGTTATGTTCTGAGGAGCAAGCAGGGAGGTGGAGAATGGAGAATTCAGGATGCAGATTGATCCAACTAGGAGAGGCTAAACTCCTATCCAATCTCTCTTTGATGGTTGCAGGGCCTTTTTTGTTATTACACCAAGTGTAGGGGTTCCCAGTAAAGCCTAAGTCAATCAAATCAATTTGATCAATGAAGTTCCTGAAAGGGCAAGAAGAAGAGCTAGCAACTAGTCTACCCCCCCCAATTTTTTGGATTGATCCAAAACAAAATTAAAGTCACCTATGCAAAGCCAGGGATTAACAAAAGTTTCACCAATTGAAGTGAGAGAATCCCAAAATTTGAACTTATCCTTTGTTGAAGGGGGACCATAAATGCAGGAGAGGATCCAGGGAGAAATAGGAGGGTCAGAAAAACACCATGCAGTGATGTTGTTTTGATTGGAGATGAAACATTCTAAGTCAATGCCTGCTAACCAGGCAAGAACCAAGCCACCACTTGAACTAGTAGGGGCAACATGAGACATAGAGAAGAAGCCAAGTTGATTCAGAATGGAGGAAACTAGAAAGGGAGGGGATTTTGTTTTAGAAAGGAAGAGAATCTCGGGTCTGTTTTCATGAATCAAGACCCTTAAACAACGAATTGTAGAGGGCCTAAAAATCCCCCTGCAATTCCAGGAGAAGACTTTCATGAGCCTTTGGGGGACACACACAGGTCCTCTGAGGTTTTGTTGACATTTCCTACTTCAATAGTGATCACAATTTTCCCATTTCTTGCTGCCTTGAAAATGGAACAAGCCGAGGGTTTGTAGGAGGGACCAGGAGTGAAATCCATAGGAGAAGGGATTTCCAAATTATTAGGAAAATGAGTGATTCCCGAGCCCTATTTGTATGGAGTAAGGGTGGTTGGGGGTCTTGTTCTTTTTTTGTGATTTTCATTTGTTTGTGGAGGAAGAGGAGGGATAATTCTAGGGTACTATGGTTTGGCTGGTTTATTTCTGCGAGGATAGGGAGAATTTTTGATATGCTTGTTTGCATTTTTGGCGAGAAAGACAGGGAAAGTGGTTAAGTTAGTTAAGGGGAGTCAGCTTGTGGAGGAGATGGGCTTTTTTGATTTGTGGGTTTATCAAAGGTGGTGAAGGTGAGCCCAGAGTGGAGCTGGTTTGTTTGTGACTAGGGGTACGTAGGAGAGGTTATATTAGTTACTTCTGGTTTGTTGGATGGGAGTTGAGGTGAAGGTTGATATGAGCTGGAGGGGTAATTTAAGGGGTAGGCATAAAGGAGCCGTCACTGTTTTTAGCAGTAGGTGAGAGAAGCTGAGATGCATTTAATGAGGGAGGGTTAGTTGATGATGGTTTCTCTGATAAAAGTGATGATGAGTGCGGAATTAAGGGGTGTATGGAAAGATTTTTGATAGGATAGAGGAGGGTAGGGGCAATATAGGTACTGGTGACTGTCTTGGGGTTGGCTTTCGTTCCACGTGTTTGAGTTGGATCGTTGCCATGGATGAGGGAGTTGGAGGTTTGTGAGACCTACGTTGCACCAATAGAGAAATCTTTTGTAGAAGAAGTATTAGGGGGGAGATTGGAAAATATATTAACTTTGAGGGAGATGGCGTACCTGCCAAGGAATTGCTCCTCAAAAGGTGCACTGTAGTTGGAGAGTTTGTGGCCAATCCCCCCACAAGAAGTGCAGTAGATGTCAAGTCTATCATACTTAAAATAGATCTGAAGGGGTTCTCCTTCTGCTCTATTCAAGGGAAAACCAGCTTTGAGGGGCTTTGTTACATCTATCTCAACCAGGAGATTGAGATAGCTCCTGAAGGTCTTTAACCCTCCACTGTTTTCATCCACCTTAAGGAGATTCCCAATTCCTTTGCCAATGGCAAAGGCAATGGCATTTTTCAGAGTTATGTTAAGGAGAGGGAGCCCATGGACTTGAATCCAAAAAGGGGACAAGTTAAAATTAAGCTCACTCAAAGTTGCCGAGGGAGACCAGCTTTGCAGGACAATGAGAGAACCATTGACGTTCCATGTAGGTTGCTTGAGAATTGTTTCTAGGTGAACCTGGTTGGAGAACTTGAATAGGTATCTGTTTGGGTCAAGTAAAGCAAATGAGAAAGGAACTGCAAAATCCCAAGCTTTGTTAAGAGCTGCATGGACAAATTGGTTATTATGGACTTTTTTTTATATAAGTTGCCCTACCAAAGGTAGGCAATCTTTAGTGACTTGAGCAGGAGTTAAAGTTTCTATCTAAGAGGGGGGTCCTCCCATGAGAGAGCTTCAATTTGTGCTGTAAGGGCTTCCATATCCAAGAGGAGGAGATTGAAGAAGGTTGAAGAAAGGTAAACAAGTTTTCAGAGAGGAAACGAGTTTAGAGAGTGCTCCCTTGAGAGAGAGCAAGGATGAAAAAAATTAAATGATCATTTTTTTTCTCATTTCATCTGGTTTTGATTCTATGAGAATAGGAGAAAAATGAATAAAAGGGTGTCTTTGGCTCCATATCCAAGAGTCCAATTTTTTTTTGTTGGTTTTTAACTACATGAGACAGAAAAAATCCAGTTATGTCACAAATAAATTGATATGACATTAAGACTGGGGTTTTAAATTGGGAAAAAAGAGACTATAAAAAAAACGTGATTTAGTGACATAGTTATTTGGAGCGTTTTCAGCCAAAAAGCATCCTAATTGATTTCGCAATACTTGATTAGGGGTACTTGGGAAACGTCATTATAAATGGCGATTAGAATATAATTTTGAGGCGGTTTTTATTAAAAAAACGCCACAAAAAGGAGGTGTTTGAAACAAAGCACCCTTTTGTTAACATCAGTGACTATAAATACATGTGTATAGCCTCCAGAGACACAAATTTGGATTATATATGAATTTGTTTAATAAGAATTACTCATAGTTGAGTTTATTCCTCTTTTTCCATTCAAACTTTAGATAGACTATATTGTTTTAAGAAGAATTCTTAGTTTATTGGTAGATTCAAGATCAAGAATTACCTATTCGCTACTTTGTTGTTGTTCTTCGCTACACCGCACCAAGTCGGGCTGCATCATATTTGCTACCCAAACAATTTCCTCATAAAACCCTTTATACCATATGCCTACGTAGATTTTTGATGAAGTGCCTAGTAATGACTACCTGAGTGGCCAAATTGCAAATGTTTGGTGGCTTGGGGGCAACTTTATCACTTTTTGAACATTATAGGGTTAAAATGAAAATAACTGGTAATTTGGGAGTTAAATTATATTTTTCCTTTTTTTTTTTTTTTTTAATAAAGCTAATGACCGTGGTTTAGTTAACCACGCCAGCTCAACAACTTGCGGATAGGTTCCGCAAGGGAAAAAAAAAAAAGTCATCTTTCTCTTTTTCATATGCACTTCAATTTTTTTTTTTTTTTTTTTTCTGTATATTCTTTAATTTACAAAGACTATTCTTTATGTATAACCATTTTAATTTACATCTATAATTTCAAGGATACAAAACTTGTATTTTCAAATTTTCAAACTTGTATTTATTTATGAAAACTGGTATATAAATAGAGAAAAGTCGGGTGCCCCTCACACGTGGAATACAAAGACGATGTCCATTGGACCAAGAAGGAAACAGAGGGTAATACAAGTAGGGGTGTTAAGTGAGCGAAGCGTTTCACGAGCAAGCTCGGGCTCGGCTCGCATAAGCTCAGCTCGAGCTCGACTCGAATATTAAATGAAGCGTTTCGCGAACACGAATCATGGCTAAAATATTAAACGAAACAAGCTCGGCTCGACTCGGCTAAGCTCGTGAGCAGCTTGTATAAGGCTCGAATTGGTAGTTGTTTACATAATTGTTCATTTTAATATTAAAAATTGATTATTTTTTTTCTTCAAATAGGCATCATTTTATAAAATGATGCATATTATCTCTCTTTAAAACCAAATGTCTTGCTGTATTGACAAAAACTCCATACTCGGCTAGCCAGACTAAGCAACTGCTCATATGTAAATTGCCTTCTTGAGCCGTTTAAGAGTACTTAAAGTTTAAATTTATAATAAAAAAATAAAAAAATAAATTAAATTAAATATAAGAGCTAGCTTGCGAACTGGCTCGGCTCGGCTCAACTTATTATAAGTTCGAGCTCGAGCTCGATTTTTTGGCTCGTCCTTAAGCTCGGCTCGAGCCCGAGCTCGAGTAAAATTTAAACAAGCCGAGCCCAAACAAGGAAAACTCGCTTAAGCTCGGCTCGTTTACACCCCTAAATACAAGTCTATGTAGAAAAGACAGTTGCCCCTTTTAGATGAGGAATCAAATTCATTAGAGAAGCAATACAAGTCTATCTGACATATGATATAAGCTCTTACGTCAAAGGATGGATTTCTTTCCATATATATAGAGCTGCGTGCAGGGCCCCTTATCCACCACATCTTCTTCACAGACATTTTCACAAACATGGAAGACATGTTGTTGATATACACATCCCTCTCTCTTCTCGTCGTCACTGTTGCTTTCAAGCTCGTCATCCACCTTCAAACAAGAACAAGACCACCCAAACACCTCCCTCCCAGCCCACCTTCTCTCCCAATTCTGGGTCATCTTCATCTCGCCAAAAAGCCCCTCCACCGGACNAGCTCGGCTCGACTCGGCTAAGCTCGTGAGCAGCTTGTATAAGGCTCGAATTGGTAGTTGTTTACATAATTGTTCATATTAATATTAAAAATTGATTATTTTTTTTCTTCAAATAGGCATCATTTTATAAAATGATGCATATTATCTCTCTTTGAAACCAAATGTCTTGCTGTATTGACAAAAACTCTATACTCGGCTAGCCAGACTAAGCAACTGTTCATATGTAAGTTGCCTTCTTGAGCCGTTTAAGAGTACTTAAAGTTTAAATTTATAATAAAAAAATAAATTAATAAAAAAATAAATTAAATTAAATATAAGAGCTAGCTTGCGAACTGGCTCGGCTCGGCTCAACTTATTATAAGTTCGAGCTCGAGCTCGAGCTCGATCTCGATTTTTTGGCTCGTCCTTAAGCTCGGCTCGAGCCCGAGCTTGAGTAAAATTTAAACAAGCCGAGCCCAAACAAGGGAAACTCGCTTAAGCTCGGCTCGTTTACACCCCTAAATACAAGTCTATGTAGAAAAGACAGTTGCCCCTTTTAGATGAGGAATCAAATTCATTAGAGAAGCAATACAAGTCTATCTGACATATGATATAAGCTCTTACGTCAAAGGATGGATTTCTTTCCATATATATAGAGCTGCGTGCAGGGCCCCTTATCCACCACATCTTCTTCACAGACATTTTCACAAACATGGAAGACATGTTGTTGATATACACATCCCTCTCTCTTCTCGTCGTCACTGTTGCTTTCAAGCTCGTCATCCACCTTCAAACAAGAACAAGACCACCCAAACACCTCCCTCCCAGCCCACCTTCTCTCCCAATTCTGGGTCATCTTCATCTCGCCAAAAAGCCCCTCCACCGGACTTTCCACAGCCTCTCGCAAAAATATGGCCATATTTTCTCTCTCCGATTCGGCTCCCGCCTGGTGGTTGTCGTATCGTCCCCATCCGCAGTCGAGGAATGCTTCACCAAGAACGACATCGTCTTAGCAAACCGTCCTCCCTCCCTAGCGGGCAAGCACATCGGCTACAACATGACCACCGTGACAGCAGCTCCCTATGGAGACCACTGGCGCAACCTCCGCCGCAACAGCGCACTCGAGATCTTCTCAACCACCCGCCTCAACATGTTCCTGGGCATCCGAAGGGACGAGATCAAGCGCTTGCTGTGCAAACTGGGACGCAACTCGTCCCAAGATTTCACCAAGGTGGAGCTGAAATCAATGTTCTTGGACCTCACCTTTAACATCATAATGAGAATGGTGGCGGGGAAGCGGTACTACGGGTACGGGGAGGACGTGAAGGACGAGGAAGAGGCAAGGCAGTTTAGGGAGATAATGAGAGAGGCTTTCGAGAATGGTGGGGCGTCGAATCCTCAAGAATTCGTGCCCATGTTGCGGTGGATTGATAACGGTGGTTTAGAGAAGAGGCTGATGAGGCTTGCCAAGAGGATGGATTCCTTCTTGCAAGGCCTTATTGACGAGAAGAAGGGTAACGAAGAAGGAAACACTATGATCCACCATCTGCTTTCTTTGCAGAAATCACAGCCGGAATACTATACGGACCAGATTATCAAAGGCCTTATTTTGGTTAAGTCTTCCAAGATAACTAGTGTCAATGTTAATTATTCCCATTTTTTTATATATATTAATCTGACAGTTTATTATTAATAGTAATGTTTTTATTTATTAATTCTTTTATATATTAATGTGACATTTGCAACTTGCTAGTGTACATGTCTAGCTATATGGTAGAGTGTACGCAGTGACATTGAATGATGAGTTCAACATCTTATGAAGTCTTTTACAAGTTTACAACTTTGTCATAAAATCTTGCTCAATTCTACGTACTCAGAATTTTTTCCTTTCAAACTCATGTACTAATTAATTGATATTGAGCAGGTCTTGCTACTTGCTGGAACGGACACATCAGCAGTGACATTAGAGTGGGCCATGTCCAATCTACTTAACCATCCTAACGTGTTGAAGAAGACCAAAGCCGAGTTAAACAGTCAAATTGGAAAGGAGAATTTGTTGGACGAACCAGATGTTTCCAAACTACCTTACCTTCGAAGCATAATCTCGGAGACCCTTCGATTGTACCCGGCGGTCCCACTACTCGTACCCACATGTCCTCCGACGACTGCACTGTGGGAGGATACAATGTTCCACGTAACACGATGTTATTGGTGAATGCCTGGGCCATACATAGAGACCCTAAGGTGTGGGATGATGCAACCAATTTTAAGCCTGAGAGATTTGAGTGCGGCAATGCTGATTCACACAAATTGATGCCATTTGGGTTGGGGAGGAGGGCATGTCCTGGGGCAGGACTCGCCCAACGAACAATGGGGTTGGCTTTGGGGTCATTGATTCAGTGTTTTGAGTGGAAGAGAGTCGGCGAGGAAGAAGTAAACATGACTGAAGGCAATGGAGTCACCATGCCCAAAGCTGTGGCACTGGAGGCCATGTGTAAGGCACGTCCCATTATGAATAGCCTCCTTTCCGAGCGTGTAGATTATGTTTGAATTAACATTTTCCTAGAGTTTTTTTTTTTTTTTTTAATAGGAAAAAACAAAAAAGAATGTCCTAGATTTGTTTTGATAAAAAAAAGTCCTACAGTTTTGAGTAGATAGCGTTGAAAAATATTTTAGGTATATGTTCATTACTTAGTAAGCTCCATAGTAATTAATAAAGGCACTGCCATATGTACATTGAATTGTCGTATTCATTTATATTTGGATCTCCGTGCTTGTACTCGTTAGAGCCTGTTTGGGAGTGCGATTTTAATAAATGCGATTTTAAAAATTACGTTTTTAAAAATTGTGTTTTTGAAATCGCCACTTTTTAAACTCGCATAGGCGTTTGGTAAAACATGTTAAAAAGTATTTTTTTGTCAATCGAGTGTTTGGGTAAAATTAGTATATAATTACGATTTCAGACCAAATAGGTAAATATTGCCTTAAATATTTTTTTAAGCGAAATTGTGATTTTTGTTTAAATTCGTACTTTTTCAAATAAGCACCATATAGTCAGCTTATTGAAATCGCAGATTTTTCCTCGATTTTAAAATTTGCGTTTTTAAAATCGCAATCCCAAACACTCCAAAATTGCGATTTTGTTTAAAAACGCAGATTAATTTTTTTAAAAACGCACTCCCAAACGGATCCAAAATTAAGTTGTATTGGATACAATTGGAAGCTTTGTTTAATAAATTAATAAAGGGCGTCTTTTATTTTATTTTATTTTATTTTTAAGGTCTAGGAGGCAAACCAAATTAATCAAGTCCATCAGAAATTAAAAATTCAACTCAACAAAAAATTGTTTATATTTATCTTCTTAATAAATGGGTGTAAATTCAAATTAAGAAATTCGACAAATGATATTATTTGATAAGCGCCGAATGTTACACATTCAAGCCCCTTAACTCGCATATGTTAATTCCTTAGCGTTGTTATTTGTTCGATGTTGCTTTGTTTTTATGTTTCAGGTCAAATGCAAGAGTTCCATTGAAAGTTGGGCTAAAAAGGACAAGTTGGAGCATTCTGTACCTGTGATCGATCACAATTGTACCTAGGATCGATCGCATTTGCGATCGATCGCACAAAGCCTAGGATCGGTCACATCTGTGATCGATCGCAAACCCTGGTGATCGATCGCACTCGGGGTCCATCAGACTGCAAGCGCCGTTTTGACAACTTAAATATGATTTTTAGTCTTCTAATTAGACTAGGAGACTGACCTATGACTGTAATTAGGGTTTTAAGGTTTCTAGGGTTTCCTAATCCCTATAAATAAGCTCTTAAACATTGTAAAAGGGAGCCGTTTCCTAGAGTGAAAATTCAGAACTTGTCTGTGGAGCTTAGAAGATCATGAGCGGCTAAACCCCTTTGTAGGGTACCGATGTAACCCTTTCCAAACACAATGGTGATTGTACTTGATTTTTAGTTATTCAATTTATGTATGTTGATTGCATAACTATGAGAATTGCAACATTTGATTTATGTTCTTAATATTAATTGCAATTGTTCTTCATTTACAAAATCAATATTTGCGAAATTCTATTCTTGTCTTAGAAATTATTTTGCCTGTATTGAACTCAAATCAACCTTCTTTTCTGTGATTATAAGATTGATGGTTGTGCAATAGGTTTTAATAGACATATGATTAAGAGGATTAAGATAGGCCATGCCTAGGAAAGACGGGTCGTACTACAACCTAGTTTAGTGTAATTTAGGTAGATGATCCGTGCCAATCGAAGATGGGTTATGCTCTTCCATTAATTGTATGAAACTTATTACAGGGTTTTATAATTTATGCCTAGGGAAGACGGGTCGTGTCGCATCTTAGTGGTTAGGTGGATGATCCGTGCCAACCGAAGATAGATTATCCTTATCCTTTGATATCGTATTTTCTTGTTCTTTTATAACATGCATATCATGAGTTTCTAGAATCAAAAACGGTTACCATTGTTGTTCGGATTGTGGTGAAATCGGTACCTTACTATCTCTCTCTCATATATTACTTTTAATTTTGTGTTTAATTTCATGCACTTTCACTTCACAAAACAAATCAAATCTCCTTTAATTAATTAGGTTAAATTTCGTCTTTCGAATTTAGTAACGAAATCCCTACAATCCTTGAGGTTCGACACCCTCAATATAGCCCTATCCTACGGGATTCGTTCTATTACAAGTGGTATTTTTATTATTGATAATTTTGGTCACAAAATAACCACATCAATTTTTGGCGCCGTTGCTAGGGACTGTTTAACGGTTTTGTTATTAAGTTTTAAGGGTTAAGTTTAGCTTAATTTTTTTTATTTTGTTTTTCTTTTCGTTATTTGGTTAATTGTTTAGATTTTAAACTCTCTGTTCAAGTTTCACGATCAGCTCCAAGTGCCAGTCTCTGTGACTGCGCTCGATTGCCACCCTTGTGCGATCGAGCGCAGGTCTACAAGCAAGCAACAAGCCTCTGCGATTGAACCTTGTGCCCCTACGATCGCTCCCATCTGCGGCAGTGTGATCGAACGTACCCTGAAGTGCGATCGAACGCACGCCTGACAGACTCTACAGCATCCTCACTCAAGCACACCTGCGGGTCGTTTGTGAGTTTTTAGTTTTAGTTTTTGTTTTTATTTTTATTTTTATTTTTCTTTTAATCTTTTATTTCTATTAGTTTAGTTCATGTGGCAAAACATTCCAACACCCCATGAACCATGTTCATATTGCAATAGTCCTTATCATCATGTTAGAAATTGTCCTACTGCAGGACAATTTTCTAATTATTCTTTTGAGCATATGAACAGGTCGTTCTCTAGACCGGGGAATGAATTTTATTCTGATTCTTATAACCTGGCATGGAGCAACCAATCTAACTTCTCATGGCAAGCTCAAGATCATAGAAAGTATGCTCCACAAGGTCATGAACTACACCATCAATCATATTCGCAGTTCCATGATCAATCATATTCCCCTCAATATCAAGCAACTCCACAGCAGCAATACCTGGCCGCACCGCCTCCTTGGTATGATTCGAACTTTGAAGATCAGATGCTAAAAATGATGAGTGACATGTCCAACAGAATGGTGGGCGGGGTGACTAGACTCGTGGACGGGATAAATGGCATGGTGGACAAGATGACTTAGACAATAAACTCTCAATCTGAACCCATTGTCAAGATAGAAACTTACGAAGAGGAGCCATCTCCCATCTATTGGCTTCCAGAACAATACCACCACTTCCTCAGAAGAATTTCAACGTTGCAGAATCCATCACCAAGATAGAAGCTCACCTCGAAAAAAGCAGCAACCACCCCGACAGAGAGGACGGAGAGCTTCAAAGTCAGCCGGTAGCTAATCCTGATGAACACTACATGGTGGATGAGAGTACTTCTTGTCATAAGCAAGCTATTACCACACTAAGCAGTGGAGAGGTGGTCGAAAACCAAGTGGAAGAGAGGAAGGAGGAGAAAAATGAGTAGCAAATAGGGACCCCACAGAATCTACACCAGGAAAAAGGCAAGGAAGTGAGCACTGCGACTTCTTCACCATCAAGTCTTATTCTCGAGACTCCATGTGAGCCCCAAGCCCCTATTCCAGGTAATCTAAAAATTTCATTTTTAGATATAGATAACATTCTCCTGGTCATTAGTTCTTATGACTTACCAAGAGGCCAGGAGAATAAACTGCTAGGGCTGTTAGAAGAGCACAAAGAGACCATCGAGGTAGAAAAATTCCCTGAGTATTCTCCTCATTTTACTCCAGTTCATGATTCTCTACCGGATGAGAAACTGTTTGAGAATACTTAGACGGATCTACGTCAATATGCAAAAATTCAAAATTACCTATTTATAGGTAAAATCCGTTCTCTGTGGTCCAAGAGAAGAAAAGATTGGTGTTTCAAATTTAAACTTAAGGGTCAGAGAACACTGAGCGCATCAAGGATGTGGATTCTGTTGAATTGGCGGATTCCATATATTTTGACTAGATGAGTCAGCTTCTTAGGTACAAGCGCAGGCCCTATGCACTTGACTCCTCACTTCACCAGGGTACGTGATCTCCATCCAGGTATTTTATCCATTGTTGTTTCATTCTTTGTTATATTTTTCTTAGTTAATTTCATGGTTCACTCAAGTGGGGAGTGGCATTCTGAGGAAGCGAACGATCGCACCTCCTTGGGCGATTGATCGTAGAAGTCCCTCCAATAAGGCTGTCGCTACTGAGGAAGCAAACGATCGCACCTCCTTGGGCGATCGTTCGCAGAAACCTCCCCAAAAGCACTAACCCTTCTGAGGAAGCGAACGATCACTATGTAAATGGCTATCAATCATTCCCTCACCGTGCGCCTGAAGTTGCTTGCGAGCGCCTCCATCCCACGCCCGCTGATCGTATCAAAAATAATACTCGCAAGTGTACAAATCGTGTGCAGTAAAGTGCGCGTGAAAATGCGAGGTCGAACCACAGAGAACGGCGTTTTGTAAATAAAAACTAATACAACTCCTAAATTAAACGTACCTTAACCTAGTCCCAAAGAGGGTTGATTTCGAACAATTTAAAAGNAGTTGTGTTAATATCTTATGTTTTATGTTGTTTTGGTGTTGTGTTATGCTGTAGGTCTTTGTCGTGAAAAGGTGGCGTAAAGGAAAGAATTGAGCTAAAGAGATGTCAAGTCCCTGTAAGTGCGATCGAGCGCACTTGGTGCGATCGAGTGCACTACGGTCGATCGCAAGACCTACAATCGAACTCAAGCCTCATTAGCCCGCGTCTCACGTAGTTGCCCTAGCCGGCCCTAGCCTTCATTGTTTTCTCTTTGCGCCGTGGGCAGTTATTTGCGATCGATCGCAAGCTGTGCAATCAAACGCATTACGGTCGAACACAACTCTGAAGATCGAGCACACGCGGCACTTGATGCATTTGCGGTCGAACGTATCATGCAGCGATGCGATCGATCGCACTAGGTGCGATCGAACGCACCCCTGACCTGGCTAGACCATCAGCGTCCACTACATCACTCCTAATGTCTTAACAAGTAAAAAAAAAAAAATTCTTGGAGGAATATGCGAAAGAAAATAAATTGCATTTGAAATTAGAGGAATAATTTCGGCCAATATATTCATTTTAATATATAAAGAATACAAGTTATTTGATAATCACAAAGTTACAAGAAGATAATAAACTTAAATATACAAAAATTAAAAACAATTCAAACTCTGCCTAACCTTAGAAAATAACATATGTTTGCCGTTATGATAAACAAAAAATTATAAAAAATATCTCTTGAGATAAATCTCATTCATCCTCAGCAAGTGATGTAGCTATTACTTTAGCGAAAGTTGGTAGACTTTCAAATGCTCAAGAAGATAGGTTGGATTCTTTATGATGCTATCGAGTAGTATCCTGGTGGATGGGGTTAGAAATTGTTCTGACAAATGCCGAATGTTACACGTTCCAGCCTCTGAACACACATATGTTAATTCCTTAACATTATTATCTGTTTGATTTTGTGTTGTTTTAGTGTTTTCAGGTTTTTAATAAAGATACAAGAAATAATATTGATTTTGGGCCTAAAACGCACTTTGAGAAGACCTATCACATTTCTTACTATTTTGATCATAACTTTCTTCTTGAGTATTGTATTGAAGTGAAACAAGGGGTAGGGGAAAGATAACTCAAAATTTTACAAATCATTGTGAAATACAAATTTCCTAATTCAGACGTTTGCTATGCCAAAATCACTCTAGAAAAATCAGACATGTGCGTAGGTGCGTTCGAGCAAAGTTGAAGCCCATTCGGATGCAAGTAAACCTAAGAGCCTCTTCTACAATCCTCGTCCGCAAACTGTCCGGACGACTTTTGTATCATTCGGACAACCATCGTAGCTTTTGAAAACCGACTATAATTTATATTTTTATTAGGTTTAAGGTTTGGAGGCCTATAAATACATACTTTATAGACCCTAGAATGCAGCTTTTGATTATTTTTCAGTTTTCTTCAATAAGAGTATTCAGAGTTGAATTTCTTCTTTATTTTCCTTCAAATCCAAGAGAGTATCTAGCGTTTAGAAAATATTTCTTTGATTCGTTGAGATTGTAGTGAGGTAAAGATTTCATATTCCTCGGTTGAATGATTTATTGGATTAGTTGAGTGAAGCCACAATATTCATAGTAGCGCATCCCATTCTATATGGTGACATCTTTTACAAAAATGACCTAAACTAGGGATGTTTGAAAAGTAAACATCCGTATTCCAGATTTTCCGACCCCCTATATTTTGACGTTATAGAAGCATCACATTATAGGCATTGCGTTTTAAAAAGTAACTTATTATTTTTTTTTTTGGGTAAAAAACTCTCTATTAAGGTGTCAATATTTGGACCCTTTCTTTGTAGTATTAGCCCTTGAAGTCTCAAGTTGAATACTTTCTAGTGCTACCTGCCTCTTGGGGGGCTGGCCACCTAGGCAAAGCACGTGACTCAATGTCCAATGCTCTAAGTGGTGCGGAGTATTGGACTAGGAATTAGTCTAGTGGATCCTAGCTAGGCTTGTAACGACCTAGGAAAAAACGTTAGCCACATCTGCGTTATCACCCTAAAAGGACTATTCAATTTGGAGTTTTCATAAAATTCATTATAAAGCCCAGTTTCATCTAGTAACTAGGCAATGTGAAACTAAGCACTTATGACTATCTTTATAAACCACCAACTCTAAGTCGACTTCTTCTCATCTTCCCAATTTGTAACACCCCCTAATCTCATATTGGGAAGCTGAGAAGAAGTCCACATATAAAGATAGTCATGTATATTTAGTCCCACATTGACTAGTTACTAAGAAAAATTGGGTTTTATAATGAATTCTAGAGAAGCTCCAAATTGACTAGTCATTTTGGGATAATAGCGCAGATGTGGCTAGCGCTTTTTCCTACGTCGTTACATATGGTATCAAAGCCATAACCTAGCCTGAGATGGAGGAATGTGTACAAGCTCATAATGGTCGCCAGCTAGAACGCTGATTGCTAAGAGAGGGGTGATTGTGACGTACCACATTGCCTGGGTGTGAAAAAGATGGTGTGTTTATATGGAATATATTCTTTCTAAATGGTATGAGGCCTTTTGAGGATAAACCCAATACTAAAACTTTGTGGGCCTGGCCCAAAGCGGACAATATCATATCATTTAGAGAAAGGTGTTACAAGGCCTCTATGCTTGGTTTGTAGCCAACATGCAAAGTAGGGCGGAGCCTAGGTACTACGTGGCCTATAGGTGAAACCAGGATCACCCTAATTAAAAGTTTAATAAAAATTGAAGTAATTAAATTTGCACAAATTTATTGAGATATCAAGAATGCTCTCTCTCTCAATATATATATAAATTTTGAAAATACAAGTTATGTATACTATGACTTCAATCTCCAACTAACCTATATACAAATACAGTTAAACATCATATTTGCAATAAGCAGACTAGATCTAAGATATAATCCCTCATACTTAATTATTCCTCCTCGCTCATAAGGGCGGATCTAGAGAGAAGAAACATTTTATTCAAAATAAAAAACGCAAACAAAAACAACCAACAACTAGCAGCAGCCGGGGAGGAGATGATTGGGACAATACAGTAGAAGGTGGATGGATGCATAGCGGAGAGCTTGAAGTTGTTGATCTGGTCGGAGAACACAAGACAAAAGAAAAAAACCAAAAGAGGAGGGGGAGGGGTAGGGGTAGGAGCAGGGAGAAGAAGGAGAAATGGAGAGGAGGAGGAAGCATATCTGTTCTTTCCTCCTCTCAAATCTGTTTTCTAAGTAGAGGGGCTGAGAGACAGCTTCTAGGGTTTGTCACGTTGGGTCTCCTATTAAGATGCAATAATATCTAGAAAATCCATTATGAATACTCTAAGGAATCAGAATAATAATTATTTGCATGAATGGTGAACGATTATATGGGTTGCTCGGTCACCTATCTGAGTAGGTGGGTGTGATTATGAAGTTTCTCACATTATCTGTTTAAATTGCTACCATTCGAGTAGATATTTGTTATAGTTGTTGGAGGTTTCGCCAAGGTAATACTCTGATGCAAGGTTAGCTTGATATGTTTTGAGGATTAAGGCAATAAATTCAAGTGGGGGCTTTTTCTAATATTTAAATATTAATTCACTAATATTTATTTAAAATTTCTTTTACATAAAAATAATTTTTAACACTTTTTGGGATGCAAAATTACTAATTAAGTTTTTCTATGCTATTTTTTTTTTTTTAACATCTCATTTCCAATTGATAAGGATTAAAAAACTTATTTACGCTAAAGCAACTGTAATAAATATGAAATGCCTGATTCAAGGACCTGAATCATATTCAAGTCAATAGAAAATTATAAAACTGGAAAAGAATTCAATTTTTGAAAGAGGTTTTAGAGGAAAAAATAGAAGGTTTCAAAGAGATTTTTAATTGAATAAGGTGTGGCCCTGCTTTAGGACTTTCTAAACTTTCCATCTTCTCTCATTATTTTAGCAGTCTCTTTACAAAGAGATTATTGTTTTGAATACTTATCCGCATTGTTTTACCAGTAGTCTCCTTGACTAAACATAGACATGTATTGGATGAGGAAACAGCATACGCACTCACTGACGTGAGGGGTTAATTGTGTCACGTGATGATTCCGCGATTGTAGACTCGTAGATTCATCTTTCCGCACTTTAACTTCTTTATTTTCATTATATTCTTTAACGGGGTTTAGGGGTTTTTTCCGTTGTCTTCTCATGGCATTCTCCCAGTTTTACGTAGAACAAGATTTAAGAAAAAATAAATTGTAGTATCATTTTTTTGCCAACAGATTAATTTTTATGAGTTAATATTTAGGTTCTAGTGCTTTAAAATTTGTTTTTGGATTCAAAACTAAAACCTAAGGGTGAAAAGTTAACCTTTTAGGGATAGTATCACCAAAAATGGATTTGATTATCCTAAATTTAGTGCTAATGCCTAAAAAAACCAGTAGTGGAGGTCACTACAATTTTATTTTTTCTTAAATCATGTTTTACGTAAGACTGAGAGAACGCCAGGAGAACACTACGGAGAGAATCCCTACCATTTTCTTTCTTTAATTTACGTCTACAATTTACAAAACTCGTATTTTCAAATTTTCTGTTCATTAAGGAAACTTTTTAGAAAGTCTATTTGTGTTCTACTTGTATCCTACTAAAATGACGTAGTTATTAAAATCGCCATTAGATCAAAATTTAATAACGATCAATTATAAGTTCAATAGTAATTTTAATAGTTACATCGTTATTAATATGACATAAATAAGTCTTCTAAAATTACACTTCGGATGCCCCTCACACATAGAATGCAAAGACAATGTCCATTGGACCAACAAAGAAACAGAAGTCAAGTAATACATGTCCATATAGAATTATAGAAAAGACAATTGCCTCTTTTAGATGAGGAATCAAATTCGTTAGAGAAGTAATACAAGTCCATATGACATATAATATAAGCTCTTACGTTAAAGGATGGATTTCGTTCCATATATATAGAGCTGCGTGCAGGGCCACATATACACCACATCTTCTGTTGAATAATGACTTGCTTTTCACAAGTCTTACCGTGGACCCGAAAGATTTATCTACTCATTTAATTTCTCACTTGCCATTTTGTCTCTCATTCATGAGCTCCTTCTAGAAGCTTTGAAAAATTGGCTTTGATGTTAAAATGCTGAAGCATTCGGTCATGAAGTAGGGGGAAGAGGCATGAAGCAACATTTATGGGCAGCACACCCTTTTTTGACTTTGCTTCTTGGAGAAGCATTCTTGGCCTTTTATATATATATATAGCCATTCGGCTATTTTGGTGTGGGCTTGACAGTTGAGAAGCTCCTCGTGAGTAAGTTGGAGGAGACATCCAAGTATGGGGAAATGTAGTGGGTAAAGACTTTGGGTTGCAGAGAAGGCAATCACGTACGCCACATCTTCTTCACAGACATTTTCACAAACATGGAAGAGATGGTGTTGATATACACATCCCTCTCTCTTCTCGTCGTCGCTGTTGCTTTCAAGCTCATCATCCACCTTCAAACAAGAACAAGAACACCCAAACACCTGCCTCCCAGCCCACCTTCTCTCCCAATTCTGGGTCATCTTCATCTCGCCAAAAAGCCCCTCCACCGGACTTTCCACAGCCTTTCGCAAAAATATGGCCAGATTTTCTCTCTCCGATTCGGCTCCCGCCTGGTAGTTATCGTATCGTCCCCATCCGCAGTCCAGGAATGCTTCACCAAGAACGACATCGTCTTAGCCAACCGTCCTCCCTCCCTCGTGACCAAGATTGTCGGCTACAACCACACCACTGTGGCAGCAGCCCCCTACGGCGACCACTGGCGCAACCTCCGTCGCATCAGCGCACTCGAGATCTTCTCAACCACCCGCCTCAACATGTTCCTGGGCATTAGAAGGGACGAGATTAAGCGCTTGCTGTGCAAACTGGGACGCAATTCGTCTCAAGATTTCACCAAGGTGGAGCTGAAATCAATGTTCTTGGAGCTCACCTTTAACATCATAATGAGAATGGTGGTGGGGAAGCGGTACTACGGGTACGGGGAGGACGTAAAGGACGAGGAAGAGGCAAGGCAGTTTAGGGCGATAATTAGAGAGATTATCGCGAATGGAGGGGCCTCGAATCCTCAAGAATTCATGCCCCTGATGCGGTGGATTGATCATGGTGGTTTAGAGAAGAGACTGACGAGGCTTGCCAAGAGGATGGATGCCTTCTTGCAAGGCCTTATTGACGAGAAGAAGGGTAACGAAGAAGGAAACACTATGATCCACCATCTGCTTTCTTTGCAGAAATCACAGCCGGAATATTATACGGACCAGATTATCAAAGGCCTTATTTTGGTAAGTCTTCCAAGATAAATGGTTATTACCATTTTTTTATATATTAATGTGACGGCTTAATATATATTTATAGTTTTGTTTACTTTATTAATTCTTTTAGGTGTTAATTATCTAATTACTCTTTATGGTTTTATTTCTTTATTTTTTTTTCTTTATAATTTGATTTTTATCGGATGAGATTCTTGTGGTTTTGATAAAGGATTAAATTAATCCTTCTATCTGTTGATCGTTAGTTGACTTAACGAAACAATATGTTGAACCATTTAAATCTTGCCACGTATCATGTAACTTATTTTTTTTATTTTTTTTTAAATAAGAAAAATATATATATATATTTTTTAAAAAAAAGGGCCACCCCTTTGGCTCAATGGGGGTGGCCAGAGATCGTCACCCTTTGCGCCGGCCATATACTTTCCAATTTCTTTGATATTTTGACGGAATGAAGCTACCGATGATCACTATAAGTAAAAGCACATTCAATGGAAAATGATTAATGAAGTGTATAATGGATGAAGGGAAACAGAGAGGAAGTTGGGGAGGCGACTACTGAAGCTTCGCTGTCCAATAGAAGGAGAGTCTTAATTATGTAGAGGAATTAAGCGAAGGTGGGGGTGGGGGAGTTGTAGACTTTGACTTTGGACGTGTTCAGGGAGTGGAGAGAAGACTGGGGTGGCCGAAACCACCCCAGGCTCTATGGCCACCCAAAATTTTGTTTTGTTTTTTTTTTTTTTTGAAAAAAATAAAAAATAAAAAATAAATTACATAACACATGACAAGATTTAATTGATCCACGTGTCATTCCGTTAAATCAATTAACGGTCAACAGATGGAATGACTAATTATGTCTTTTATTAAAACTATAATGACCTCTTATGATAAAAATCAAACCCTAAAAAAAAAAAATTAAAAATTAAAACTTTAGGGAGTAATTAGGTATTTTCTTTTAATTATCGTAAATGATAAAAAAAAATCAATTTGTAAATGACTTTCTACTAGAAGTTGTAATATATCAAAATATTTTCCTTTTTTGGATTTTTTTTTCTATTATTATTATTATTATTTTGGTACAACAAGTCGACAAAACAGATATACGACTAACAGAGAAAAATGGATATGGAGCTAAAAATAGACAAGGCCCGTCATCCAATCTCTAGTTGGAAACGTGGCCTCATGCATGCAACTTGCAAGTGTACATGTCTAGCTAGTACAGAGTGTCCGCAGTGACATTGAATGAGTTCATAAAATCTTGCTCAATTCTACGTACTCCCAATAATCAATGCATTTTTTACTTTCAAACTCTTGTACTAATTAATTGATAATGAGCAGGTCTTGCTACTTGCCGGGACGGACACATCAGCAGTGACATTAGAGTGGGCTATGTCCAATCTACTTAACCATCCTGAGGTATTGAAGAAGGCCAGAGCTGAGTTGGACAGTCAAGTTGGAAAAGAGAATTTGTTGGACGAACCAAATGTGTCTAAACTACAGTACCTTCAAAACATAATCTTAGAAACCCTTCGATTGTACCCGGCAGCCCCACTGCTAGTACCCCACATGTCCTCTGACGATTGCACCGTGGGAGGATACGATGTTCCACGCAACACAATTTTATTGGTGAATGCATGGGCCATACATAGAGACCCCAAGGTGTGGGATGACGCAACCAGTTTTAAGCCCGAGAGGTTCGAGTGCGGCGAGGCTAATTCGCACAAATTGATGCCATTTGGGTTGGGGAGGAGGGCATGTCCCGGGGAAGGACTCGCCCAACGGACAGTGGGGTTGGCTTTAGGGTCATTGATTCAGTGTTTTGAGTGGAAAAGGATTGGCGAGGAAGAAGTAGATATGACCGAAGGAAATGGAGCCACCATGCCCAAAGTTGTGGCATTGGAGGCCATGTGTAAGACACGTCCCATTATGAATAACCTCCTTTCCTAGTGAACGTAGATTATGTTTAAATTAACATTTTCCTAGAGTTGAATGGAAAAAAGAATGTCCTATAGAGTTTTTTTAAAAGAATAAAGAAATAAAGAAAAATGCCTAGAGTTTTGCTGAAAAATATTTTAGGTATATGTTCATTACTTAGTAAGCTTCATATTAATTAATAAAGACACTGCCATATGTACATTGAATTGTTGTATTCATTTACATTTGGATCTCTTTGCTTGTACTGGTTAATAAGTTGTATTGGATACAACTGGAAGCTTTGTTTAAGAAATTACAAGAGTATTGGGTAAAAAATTATTTCATTTCCTAACATTTTTTTTTTTTTAAAGGTCTAGGAGGCAAACCAAATTAATCAAGTCCATCAGAATTAAAAATTCAACTCAACAAAAAATAGTTTATATTTATCTGGTAGTGAAATAATTCGAGAAATGATATGCATGCAAATAGTCATTTTATTAAATTTTTTTGGAAAAAAAATATTATTCCTCGCTTTTTTGGACAAATGCATTTCAAATTTTCTCAAAAAGTGGATGTTTTCGGTAAATGCTAAAGGTCAATTATAACTTCAAGGGGCGCTAATAATATTTTCACAAATGCTAAAGGTGGGTGCTAATAATATTTTCGGTAAATGCTAAAGGTCAATTATAACTTCAACACAAAAGTGGACGCTGATGTTGGACCATCAGCGTCCACTTTGTCACCACTAATGCCCTAACAAGTAAAAAATAAAATAAAACAATTTTCTTAATTGGAGGAATATGCGAAAGAAAATAAAATGTATTTGAAATTAAAGGAATAATTTCAGTCAATGTATTCATTTTAATATATAAAGAAGACAAGTTATATGATAATCACGAAGTTACAAGAAGATAATAAACTTAACTATACAAAAGTTAAAAACAATTCTAACTCTACCTAAGTACACTTGTCTCGGTAACCTTAGAAAAGAACATACGTTTGTCCTTATGATAAATAAAAAATTAAAGAAAACATCTTTTGAGATAAATCTCATTCATCCTCAGCACCTGATGTAGCGGTTACTTTAGCGAAAGTTGAGAGACTTTCAAATGCTCAAGAAGATTGGTTGGATTCTTTATGATGCTATCGAGTAGTATCCTGATGGATGGGGCTAGAAATTGTTCTGAGAAGGAAATAAAGATATGTGATGTAAGTTGCTTGGGATTACACAAGGAAGAGCCATGCAAATGTAAGTGTGGAGACACCCCGAGGAGTCATACCAAGGAGAGTTAAGACAAGATCACAAACTCGTGCTGAAGCAGAAGACCATCCAGACGAGGAGATGCAACCGTCTGGACGCAAGTAAACCCAAGAGCCTTGTCTGGAGTCTCATCCGAACGAGCCAAAACTCAAGAGCCTCGTCTGGAGTCCTCGTTCGGAGACTGTCCGGATGCCTATGTTATTTTTCTATTTTTTCGTCTTTATTTTAGCGACCGTCTAGACGGTGTTATGTACCGTCAGAACGGCCATCGTAGCTTTTACAAACCGACTATAATTCATATTTTTATTAGGTTTAGGTTTGGGGGCCTATAAATGCATACTTTATAGACCCTAGAACGTAGCTTTTGATTATTATTCAATTTTCTTCAATAAGAGTACTCAGAGTTGAATTTCTCTTTTATTTTCCTTCAAACACTCTAGAGTATCTAGTGTTTAGAGAAGATGTCTTTGATTCGTTAATAGTATCACGATCTTTAGAGTATTTATCCCTTCTTCTTGCTGTTATTGGTGTATCTCACTACGTCACGCTACATTAGTTGGTATCAGAGCCTAAGTTCTCTTTCTATGGCTCCAATCACAAGGGGAAGGGGCAACCGCTATGCAAACTTGGAAGATGTGTATAGTCACGAGGAGACAGTTCATAGAGAGCAATCGGTGATACATTGGCAACACGTGGAGGAACAATTTGTAGCTATGAGGGATCAAGTTGAAGGCCTCACTACCCTATTATCCAACATGGGTGGTCACAATGAACATTGTCATCAACCCCCACCACACATTTTGGAGGAGGAAGATGAATAGAGTGATGGGGATGAATCTGGGAACCTTTTTGCAGAGCATCAAGCGCACAGACGTCAACCCCTTATACAAGCTCATGCCAATCAGTGGGAGAATGGTTTCAAACTCGAGATTCCAGAATTCCAAGGGGGCTTACAACCTGAAGAATTTATGGATTGGGTAGTAGCAGTTGGAGAGGTTATCCTTTTCAAAGGGGTGCTCGAGGATTGACGGGTTTCTTTGGTCACAACAAAACTTTAGGGAAGATCTGCTATGTGGTGGCAGCAATTAAAGCAATCTAGAGTGTTGCAGGGCAAAGGGAATATCAATATTTAGGAGAAATTGTTGAAACACATGCGGCCGGCCTTTTTACCTCACAACTACTCTCGAACCATGTATCAACGGCTGCAGAATTTAAGTCAAGGTTCAAAGTTTGTGGATGAATACACAGAAGAATTCTACAAGTCATTGACATGGTTAGATCTAGCCGAATCAGATGATCAACTAGTGTTCTGATACATCGGAGGCTTGCGACAACAGATCTAGGATTAGTTGAATCTCTTTAATCCCATCAATGTGTCAGAGGTCCACCAAAGGGCGTTGTTGCAAGAGAAGGCATCCACAGGTGGACCGTTAGGCCTATTCAGCCGTGGAGGAGGAAGAGGCAATAACTGACCGAGTGCGCCATTCACGGCTCGAAGTACTACTCAATCTCTAATTCAAAATAAGGTCCTAACAACAATGGGAGAACCAAGCCGGGCAAAAGCAACTACTGGGCCGAAATGCTTTTGATGTGGTGAGCTGGACCTTCGGATGGCGAATTGCCGCAAGGGAGACAAATATGGTACGGGTCTATTTATTGACTTGGGAGAAGCCTTTGATGAGCAAGGTGACTGATGTACAAATTTACTTGTACTCGCAATAGCACGAGTCGTTGTTCGTGTAGCATTGCTAAGTACAGGATCGAATCCACAGGGAATCGGTTTTGCTAAAAACTAATTCTAATGCCTAAACTAACCTTATCTTAACCTAGTTCCAAAAGGCAAACTCTTGGCGTGCATTAAATAAAAACTAAATTAAATGCTTAAAAATAAAGAAATAAAAATAATAAGGCCTAGAATCCACCTCACCATATTAAATACATAATATCATGCTTAGTCATACATCAAAAACGATTACGCTACTAGGTGTATTCTATTGACTATTAATTAGTTCATACATCCGTCTATCGATTAAGCACTAATGCATGTCCTATTGTTATTACAAAATCTTGTTGAACTAATCAATGCAAACACTGTTTTAAGAGGTCACAACGGATATTGGTCCGAAAACGAATCATCTGATGTATCTCCAGTTGCAATGACTGTTGACGTTTAACGATTCATAAACAACAATCAACGCAATTTTGTCACGAAATTGAATTGAAACGAACAGGCAAAACAATAAACGATGAATGGAGTATTAAACTAAGCATAAAAATATGTAGATAAAAACATGGCGAGACTTCATCTTCAACCTTAGTTGAAGATTTAGCCTCTCATGGAAACAAGAGACTAAAATAAAACAAATAAAAGCATTAAATGATAAAATGACGTTTAAAGGGTTTTACAGTGATGAACAGGGAGGACTTAGGCCACTGAGGGCGCCTCCAAGTGTTTCCAAACGTAAAAATTAATGAAAACAACGAACTCCTATTTATAGACAAAACTAATGTGCTGCCAGGTTACGTACGTGTGCTCTATCGCAGATGGTGAGATCGATCGTAATCCTGCGTGTGTTCGATCGTTTGACGCGCGTTCGACCACAAATGCATCGCGGTGCCGTGTGTCCTCGATCGTAGGCGTGGCGCTCGATCTCAGTGCACTCGATCGCGAGATGTGCACTCGATCGCACATAACTGCTCTGAAATCCCGCGGCGCAAGTGTTGAAGTGATGGAGCATAGGGCCGGCTAGGGCAACTCGGACTTCACGGGCTGACGAGGCATACGCTCGATCGCAGCCTATGCGCTCGATCACAAGCGCGTTTGATCGCTGGGTCTGGTGCTCGAGTGCAAGTGCGCTCGATCTTTGGCTTTTGCTCCCGCAATCGCAGTTGCGCTCGACCATAGCTCTTGTGCGATCGAGCACACTAACAAACTTGACTCATCTTAGCTCAATTCTTCCCTTTAAGCCACGTTTTTACGACAAGGACCTACAGCACAATAAAACACTAAAATAAACTAAAACATTAGGTATTAATAAAGCTAAAAGCCTAACAAATATAAATTAAATAGGATCCAATATACAATATTTGACACCGATCAGTGACGAAAAGGAATAAGAAGCAACTTTCGACAACTACGGGGAGGTCAACAAAGAATTTGTCATCGGTGATGACAGTCCTCTTTCAATGGTTAGGAGGGTGTGCTTTACACCCCAGAAGGCGGAGGGTGATGATGGACAACGCCATAATCTTTTCCATTCGATATTGCTAGGTTTTAGATTGGCCTAACTCAATGACCGTTCATGTAATGTTTATGAGTTTAAAACTTTGAGATTTTGTTTGGGGGTGTTCCTAGTGCTTTTAGGGTCTTCTGAGTAGTTACCTGGTTTCCCATTGGAAGTACTGTCAAAACAGGGCTCATATCATGATTGAATAAAGAGGCCATTGTTTTTTGTTAGAAGCTCGTCAAAACGGAAAATGTAATGGGAGCAAAAAATGTTCACCCTATTTTCTCATCAAAAGGCTCGTTAGAACAGACAAGTAACGGAAGCAAAAATTGGTCTCCTTGTTTTCTTGTCAGGAGGCTCGTTAGGGTGAGGATGTGATGGGAACAGAAGCTAGACTCCCTGGTTTCCCATCAGGAACTGCGTCAAGATAAGGATGTGACGAAAGCAAAATTGGACCCCCCCTAATTTCTCTTCAAGAACCTAGTCAGGGCGGGACATGTAATGGGACCAAAGTTGGATTCCTTGGTTCCCCGTCAGCTGATTCGTCAAGACGATGTGACAAAGTATAGGTATTTTGCCTTCTCATATAAGACAGGATTGTTGTCTCGTTAAGATGTGAGAATTTCTTATCTGCAAAATCTGTTCTCCCCGTCATAACAAGAAAGTTTCCCATTATGATGTGGCGAAGGAAATGTTTCCTCTATAGAAGGATTTCTGTCATTGTTCACTATTCAAACTTTGGGATTTTACTTTAAGAGCTCTCTCTTCTATGAAGTCTCATTTTCACCACTAGCACTAGGTCCTGGTGGTATTGATATTCAAGAAGGGACATGATATAACTTGAAGCTGATATGCTAATTTTTAAACATCTCATTTTCAATTGATAATATGGTTAATTCACTTAATTTTTAGGGTAAATATATGATAAATCCCTGAGTCAACGCGCTAAAACTGAAAAAATTTCACTAGTTTTTTTCTTTTTTTTTTTTTTTTTTTTTTTTGAATTTTTGAATTTTTACTCCCTTGGTCAATCAAAAATGCAACTTAATCCCTAAACTCACCGTTTTGCCACGTCAGCATATTAATATTTTATTAATTTAATTTAAAAATTAAATAAAAAAAATAAAAAATGTATAATAAGTCCCTGAGTCAACCCTCCAAAATTAAAAACTCCCTAAGTTTATTTTTCCGAAAATTTACTCCCTAAGTCAATCAAAATCACAATAAACACTTTGCCGTCAAAAGTTTTTAACAGCCGTTAGTCTGGGTCAAAACCCATCATTTTACCTCATTAAAATATTATTTTTTTAATTTAGTTTTAAAATTTAAATCTAAAAATAAATTTTAAATTTTTTTTTTTTTTTAAAAAAAAAACCAAGGGTGGCCGAACCATCCCATAGGGGGTGGCCAGCCACCCCATTTTGCCTAGGGGTGGCCGAACCACCCCTACCCCTATCATTTCTTTTTATTTTTTTATTTTTTTTAGATTTAAATTTTAAAATTAAATTTTAAAAAATTAATATTTTAATAAGGTCAAACAGTGTGTTTTGGCCCAAACTAACGGTTGTTAAAAAAATTTTACAACAGGGAGTTTATTGTGATTTCAATTGACTCCGGTAGTAAATTTTCGAAAAAAATAACTTAGGGAATTTTTAATTTTGGAGAGTTGATTCAAGAACTTATCATACATTTTCCCTTAAAAAAAAAAAGAAAAAAAAGACTTGCTTAAAAAAAAAAGAGTGTGATATTGTGAAGGGGAATATGAAAACGCCATTGTTGGTGTTGATGATGAGGGAGATCAAGGATTTTCAACCCAAAATGCAAACCAGGAAGGAGAAGGGTTTTCCGGTGACTGATGTACAAATTTAATGTACTCACAATTGCACGAGTCTTGTGCAGTGTAGCGTTGTGAAAGTATGAGATCGAATCCACAGGGAATCGCGTTTGTGAAAAACCAATTTTAATTATCTAAACTAACTCTACTTTAACCTAGTTCCAAATATCGAACATATGGCGTGCATAAAATGTAAACTAATCTAAATCCTATAAAAACAAATAAATAAAAATACTAAGATCTTAGAATCCACCTCACCACATTAAAATACACATATTATCATGCTTAATTTATATATCCGCCTATCGATTAAAAACAATGCATGTTCTAGTGTCACACTAGTTCATGCACCCGTTAAGCCCTATGAATGTTCTATTGTGCCTATTGAAAGATTGAAATAATCCATCATTTTGACAAAAGACAAAACATATCCAATTTAGTTCAAAGGATCCAATGTATCCATGCTTAACACAAAAGACAATGGATAAATAAAGTAAATCAAAAGATGAAATGTATCAATCGGACAAAACACAATGAATATCCAACTACGGCACAATCAATCACAATCTTCTCACGAAATTGAATTGAAACAAACATCCATGACGTTAAAAGATGAATTAAAGTACAAACTAATTATGAAAACACGTAAATAAATCCATGGTGAAGCTTCATCTTCAACCTTAGTGAAGATTTAGCCTCTCATGCTAAAGAGAGACAAATATAAAACAAAACTAAGCATTAAATAATTAAATGACAATTTAGAGGTTTTACAGTGAAAAACAGAGAGGTTTCTGGCCTCAAGGGTGCCTCCAAAAAACGTAGGTTTTAACAAAAATACATGAGGTCCTATTTATAGACAAAATTAATGTGCTTCCTGTCACGCGGGTGCGCTAGATTGCACGCAGTGCACTCGAGCGTAGGCCTACGTGCACTCGATCGCGCATGTATATGCTCAATCGCACGTAACCACTCCAGAGCTCCCATGGCGCAAGCAAGTTAGCGATGGGCTAGGGCAACAGGCTAAAGTGAAGTGCGCTCGATCGTAGGTCTTGCGCTTGAGCGTAGTTGCGCTTAAACACTGGCTCTGCGAGCTCGATGCAGGCGCGCTCGATCTTGTCTACTGAGCTCGAGAGCAGCGCACTCGATCGCACCTAGTAGGCTTAAGCATACTGGCAGGGACTCCAAATCTTCAATTTAAGTCATTTTCACCCTTTAACCCGCATTAATGTTTAACGATCTGCAGCACAATAAAACACTAAAACTAACTAAAACATTAGAAATTCACAATGCTAAGAGCTTAACAAACATAAGTTAAAGGGGGTCAAATATACAATATTTGGCACTGATCAATGACGTCGAGGTTGAATTCTCTGATGCTGGAGTTTACTCTGTATTGCAGCCACGACCAAACGCAGTATTCTTCATCTGTAAGGCTCTGTTAATGGAAAGACCAACGAAGGGAAAGCCTCTGCAACTTCACCTTGTGCAAGCAGCGGTGGAGCATGGGGCTCTGTTCAAAAAAATAGATAGAAAAATAGAGGGTTCCAAAGAGATTTTAAATTGAATAAGATGTGGCCCTCTTTAGGACTTTCTAAACTTTCCATCTTTTCTCCGTACTTATTATTTTCCCAGTATCCTTACAAAGAGATTATTATTTTGAATCCTTATCCCCATTGTTTTACGAGTAATGCTATTTAGAAGCATTCCTTGCGGACCTGTCCACAAAAGGGCTGGTTAACCCAACC
Source organism: Carpinus fangiana (assembly GCA_006937295.1). Classification (NCBI taxonomy): domain Eukaryota; kingdom Viridiplantae; phylum Streptophyta; class Magnoliopsida; order Fagales; family Betulaceae; genus Carpinus; species Carpinus fangiana. The sequence goes on from VIBQ01000150.1 coordinate 33,588, forward strand.
TGAAAAAACTACATGCAGGTTTAGTTTAGGTTTCACTTTAACATTCACTATTACCCCCGAAAATCCAAATCTCCCGCCCCTTTCTCTTTCAATTTCTCCCATCCCCTCCCACCCGCCACCGCCGGCTACAGTGGCTACAAAGCTCCGCCGACCACCACGTTATATTTATGGAGCACCGACCCGAACCCAATTTCTCCTCTCCCAAACCACCGGCCACCAAGAAGTAGCAGCGTCGCCACCCTTCATGGCCTTTTCCCTTGTAAGAAACTCTTCTAAAGCTTTAAAGACTTTTAGTCCGTTTTTAGTGGTATTGCTTTTTGTTCAAGTTTTGGTATCATGCTCTAGAACTAGTTTTCTCAGCAACAAAACATAGAATAAGGATATAATGGGACCTTTTAAAAAAAAAAGGGAAATTGTACTTGAGCTAAATTTGAAACACCCCCACCGAAATAAATCATAGGAAAGAAAGAAAGAAAGAAAAGAATAAAAAAAAAGGGAGGAAAAATTGAAGCAAATTCTAGGGCACCGAATAGGACATATAACAGAAAATTGAAACCCTAGAAATTGCTTGGCGACGGAATAGGAAAATTGGTGGGGTTGAGATGAGGAAGCCAGGGAGGTCATGGAGGTGAAAATGCGCTCCATTTTGGTGGAATTGGGTCGACGATTCAGTGCAAATTTTGGAGGGTTTTGGACCATTGAGTTCATGTTTTTCATGCATTGAGTTCATGTTTCTAATTTGAATTTTTTCTTGTAATAACTCATAGATGGACTCAAAAAATGAATGCGAAGATGACAACTTAAGCACACATATTCATGTTGGTGATGATCTGCCCCCTCAAATTGTCTTTGAAAATGGTTTGGTTTGTTAGGCTCTTCTTCTCTCATTCATACATTTTATGCATCATCTGTTGAATGATGTTTTGTTCAATTTTATTATATACACATCTTGGTTTGTTTGTTTGTTTATTTATTTATTTATTTTTGTGTTGTAGATGGAAATGAAATTGTAAGTGATGAGGACAACAATAATGGCAAGGGCAAGGTTGCACATAGACTTGCATTAAGCAAATGTTTTTTACTTCCTGGAGGTATAACTGGGCTTGGTCTTGAATTTCAATTTGGTGGTGAAAGTGTAAGTTTTTCTGTCAAGGTATAATTGTAGATTGCAGATCCTATTTTATTCACTATGCATTATAACATGTTAAATGTATTGTTCTACTATTTAAGTTCCTAAAAATAATTTTTTGTGTAGGCATACAAAAATAATGTCTACAAATAGTGATGCGTCCAGTGGATGTTTGCTATGTTATTGTGAAATTTTTGCTTATGAAAGGACCTCTTGGACAAAAAAAATAACTTCGGTAGAAAGTAGTACGAGTGTCTAAACTACAAGGTAAATTGTTTAAATTGACTTTTTCTATGTTTTCTGATTAGGCTGATAATTTATGAGATATGGTTTTATTTTTTATTTGTTATCTTGCAGAAACGTGCAGATTGTATGGCAGCTAACAGTTGGGATCTCAAGCCTCCAGAAAAGGGAGAAGATCCTCCTACATGTCCACATTGAAGAAAGAGTTTACCTACCATGTTGAGAAAGGAGAAGAGGCTCTTGGACCAACTACATAAGCAACAGGTAGAAAAGAGGCGTTGAAAAATTATATCCGTTGTGTTAGGGAGTTTACTTGTTATTGTTGTATATGGTGGCATTCAATAGAAGGAGTGAACCATTTATTTCTGTCTTGATGTTTTAATAGTTTGTTGCATGCCTTGATGTATCAATGGCTTTCTTGTTGATGGTTCAATCTTGTAAGACATTCAAAAGCAATCTTTTAAATATGATAATATTATTAGTACAATGATCTTGTTTTTTCTTTAATCTCATTCACAAGGAAATGCTCAAAGAGCTTCAAAATCTGTTTGATCAAAAGTATTAATTCACTATGATGTAGAAATTTGCAGAGTGAGATTATCTTATAAATGCACTGATCTCTTAAAAACAATGAGAACTACAAAAATAGAGTTACAAAAAATATATATATAATTTCTTACTTCATTGATTATATTCTTCCCATCGTATCACAATATTCAACATCAGAACAAAATACATGGGTGATGAGTGTCAAATATTGCATATTTGGGCTCCTTAACTTGTATTTGTTAAACCCTTAGTTTTGTTATTTTATGATGTTTTTGGTTAGTTTTGGTGTTTTAATATTTTGCAGGTTGGTAAGGTACATCTATGGCTACTTCCATTAATTTTGGAGCGTAAGACAGTTCGGGGAGCATTGGCAACAAATTTGAGTTAAGCGATGATTCACATCCGACGAGTCCCACCAAAACGGTCATATCTAGAGTTGTAGAACTCCGATTGGGGTGATCTTGGTGTCATTGGAAAGCTAACTCAAAGATCTACAAAGGCATATTTCACATGAGGGGGCTAATTCTGAAGGTAGTGCAAACGAGTGCACTTGTACCCATCGAATGCGAAATGTCATGCTCGAGTGCGATCGAGGGCACTTGGCAGACCTGGCAGCACTAAAACCCTAAAATTAGAGTACAAATATCATCTTTTTCCACTATAAATGAACGGAGACTCACCGGGGGTGCTGTGCTTTGTCAAATTTCGTGTTTTCTGAGTTTTTGGAGCTTGGAACTCCAATTCTTTTGTAAGTTTGTTAATTTTAATGAAAAAGTTTAGTTTTCTTGTGATTTCTTTTGTCATGAGAGGCTAAATCTTCAACTAAGGTTGAAGATGAAGCCTCACCATTGATTTGTTTACAAGTTTTTATGATTGGTTTGTACTAACTCCGTTATTTAATGTAATGTATGTTCGTTTCAATTCAATTGTGTAACAAAATTGTGATTAATTGTTGTTTATGAATCATAAAACGTTGGATATTCGTTGTGTTTCGTATGGGGGTACATTGAATGATTGGATTGAGACTAATATCCATTGTAATCTACGGATATTGTGGATAATTTGATCTCAATTAAATATTCGTTGTGATTCTTTTAACGAGTGGATTCATTGAATGATTCAATAAGATTTTGTAAAAGCAATAAAACATGCATAGAGCTTAATCGTTTGACGGATGTATGAACTAAGCGTGAGAATGTGTGCCTTGATTTGCTGAGGTGGATTCCAAAAACTTTAATGTTTTTATCTTTTGATTTATTTTTATTTGTTTTGTATTAAATTCAATTATATTTATTTTAAGTTTTTATTACAAAATTTGGAACTAGGTTAAGATAAAGTTGATTTAGATAGAAAATTGATTTTTGCAAACACAATTTCCTATGGATTCGACCTCGCACTTGCACACACACTTTACTGCACGCGACTCGTGTGCTTGCGAGTACAATTAAATTTACACATCAATGGGATCAACTTGTTCAACATTCTCAATACAGCAACAAGCCTTTCCATATATTAAATTTATGCAAAACTTTGGATCAAGTTTTGACAACTATCCACTACAACTATGATTTCTCAATAAGTATTACACATAAATTTGTTGCCTTCTCTCTTCTTAATACTTCAGCCATATCACTGCAAAATTTGTTGTCTTCTCTCTTCGTGATACTTTTGCCAATATCTCTGCAAAATTTTTAAAATTGAAATGTATAAATTCAAAACTGTTAGAACTTTTAGTAACATCATTATTACAAACAAACAAGTCAATGACATTGAAAGGTAAGTACACATAGTGATAATAATTAAAGTTACATGATATAACAATCTAGTTTAAGGTCAATTACCTCTAACCTACATAAATGCTCTGCTTCCAATATAAACGTTTGCCTCTACATTTAGGTGCTCAATGTCCTTAATAAAATACTGTGAAGTTAACAATAATGATGTAAAATACTATTATCTCAAAAACTGTGATTTTCCAAGAAAAAAATAGGCAAGGAAACTAGAGTCGGGTGGTCGTACCAAAAATAGTACTCGCCAATTGCACGAGTCGTTTGTAATAAAGTGGTTGTGCAAGTGCGAGTGTCGAACCCACAGAGAATCGCGTTAAAAACTAATTTTAAAGTGCCTAAACTAATCCTATCTTAACCTAGTTCCAATATCAAACAGTTGGTGTGCATAAGATAAAAACTAAATTAAATGCATAAAACAAATAAATAAAAACGCTAAGGTCTCTAATCTATCTCACCACAATTTAATCAACATATAAACATGCTAATTCACACATTCATCAAACAATTAGGCTAAAATGCATGTCCTATTCTCACAATAGTGCACACACCTGTCGTACGGCCTAGCTCGACGCATGTTCTTTTGCCTTTACAAAATCTAGTTGAATCATGCGATGTATTCACCCATACATGGTCATAATGGATGTTGAACCGAAATCGAATCATCCGATGTGTCATTGACGACAACGGATATTGGACTCGATTGAACCATCTGATGTAACCCGGATAAATCAAAAAGCATATTGGACGGAAAAACGATCCATAAACAACAACCAATCACAATCTTGTCACGAGATTGTGATTGAATCGAACAAACGTTAAATTAAATGACAGAAAATGAAAACTAAACATGAATATATGTAAACAAATCCATAGTGAGGGAAATAAGAGACTAAAATAAAATAACTAAAAGCATTAAATAAAATAACGACATTTAGAGTGTTTTACAGTGATGAACAAGGAGGACTTAGGCCACTGATGGCGCCTCCAAGCGTTTCCAAATGTGGAAAATAAGAAAAATACAAAGGGTCCTATTTATAGACAAAATAAAATGTGCTGCCAGGTCAGGAGTGCGTTCGATTGCATGCGGTGCGTTCGAACGCAACCCTGCGTGCGTTCGATTGTCTGATTTGCGTTCGACCGCAGTTGCATCGCAGTGCCGCGTGCGTTTGACTGTAGTGCTTTCGAACGCACGTAACTGCCACGGCGCAAGGTTGAAGCGATGAACGATAAGGCCAGTTAGGGTGACGCGGGAAACGCGGACTGACTGGACCTACGTTCGAACGTGGCTTCTGCGTTCGACCGTAGTGCGTTCGAACGCACTAAGTGCGTTCGATCGCACTTGCAGAGGCTAAAGTTCCATCTTTGCTTAATTCCACCCCTTTGAACCACAATTCGCACCAAGGACCTACAACACACTAAAACACTAAAACAATACAAAATATTAGATATTAACAAAGCTAAGAGCCTAACAAATATAAATTAAGGGGGATCCAATATACAATATTTGACACCGATCAAATACCCCCAAACTTACATTTTGCTAGTCCCTTAGCAAAACAAAACTGAAAACAAAACAAGAAACATAAATCCGCTTTCATGGGAGAAACGATTACATTTAGCGTATGCAACAAACCTTTTAAACCACTAGGCATCCGTAGTGGACGAGTGAAGTCTCGTGAGGGCTATTCAAGAATGACACCCACAAACAATTATTTGGCACTATGTTATTAATGGACAAAGCCCTTCACACAAACACATGGTTCATACACCATTAGCAAATTTAACATGTTAAACAAACGAACCACATCATCCAGGCATCCAAACATCATTTCACTCAAGGTTGGAAAATTGAGACAACAAATGCTCCATGAAGTTGAAAGTTAACTAACAACAAGATCATGGGGTTTCAATTATCCTCCAAAGATGTGTATCCCAAAATTCGAAGGAAAAACAGTGTGATCAATACGACTAAGGCTTAAATTGAAAAATACAAATTTTTGTGTAGGCTGTGCAATGCTTGACTCCCTTAAGCTTCTAAATGTCCTATGTAACGAGCATTGGGCCAGTGACTCCCAAACCAGACGGCTTTAGGGCACTAGATGTAGAGACATCCCTAGGGCTTAATTACTCAAGTCAAAAGAGCTATGGAACCTAAACTAGCCATACAATTTTTTTAGCTGAAATTTCTCATCTTTTAACGTGAACACTCATTACTTGACCAGGCAAGAGGTCCGGTTACTCAATGAGAAGCTCGACTTATTCTGATGATTTTTTTTTATTATTATTTTTTTATTAAAAACCAAGGTTTTCATCATCATATCGCAACCCTAGAAATCTCAAGGCACACACTTCCAAAGTCAAATCTCATACCTCACAGACCCTAATGCTAGTGTGCATGTGAAATATCGATCAAACAAGTGGAGTCTCTCTAATCCAACACATGAATCAAAAACTGGGATTTCTAATGATATGCAATGTTTAAACAAGTTAAACACACCAATGACATGCAATCCACAGTTATGATGTAAATTTGTGCCCAATCAACAACATAGCAACAAACAAAAAGAAAGAAAAAAAAAATTTATATACAGACGAAAACAAATATATACAGGCAAAAATAAAACAAAACAGACCGACATAGTGTTTGTCCACACCCCCAAACTTAAATGACACATTGTCCCCAATGTGACAAGAAATACATTACAGTGGGATGAGGAACCGAGATGTGCAAAGTCCAAAGCGTCCCCCAAACTTAAACATCAAAACACCTGTCAAAAACTGTAACATCCCACCCCAATGACACACAATATTGTCCGCTTTTGGCTCCCCTGAATCAAATTTCCCAGTGGGTCACCCATCCTGGTATTACTCCAGCAGAAGCACGCTTAACTGCGGAGTTCTGATGGGATCATTACCATCACGGCTTTAAAACGCGTTGTTGTCATTAAGGGTGTAAGTATACATATAAGTACATCCCCATCTCCATACCCAGGCGATGTGGGACGTCACAAAAACTAACAACAATCTTTTTCTTAAAGATCAAACATCAAAAGGTTAATTGCTGTTAGAAACAAAATAAAATAAAATAACAAAAAGAAAATAACACAAATTAAAGTGCAGAAAATAAAAAAGAAAACATACCGCACCTTCCCCGCTCATATGGGTGTCCAACCAATCCCTTCCACCCTTTCTTCTTAAGAATTGGATATCCCTCAAGAAGGATGTTTCGCCATCTTATGTAGCCTAAAAGCTTGTTTTGAAAAATTCTCTTAGGACCACGATTTCTAGATTTTTGATCTTGTGTGCGTGAATCCTTAAAGATTTCTGCATAAGATGGCTCCTCGAGACATTGAAAAGGTGAAACTTGTGGTGAATGACATGTCTCGAGAGGGATTGTGACAAAGGAATGAGCTTCAGTACTCACTTCCTTGTCGTTGGACCAATTTGAAATTGGCGGGGGCTCAATCTGCTCCTCCTTTTCTTCTTCTCCATTCTCAGTTCGCATCTTAGGAGTGGGATCCAATAAAGCCTTAGCTTGCTCATGTACTATGTCAAGGTCCAAATCAAACTCAAATTTAGCAAAGCTCTCTTCCAAAGGATCCTCCAGGCTTGGCTCACAAAAAATTTCCTCTACAACTTCCTCACTCTCAAATGTGGTGGTGGCTTGGACATGCTCATGATGAGGATCACTAGGGCAATCCTCATCAATCATATACTATCCTCTCGCCACCTCCGAACTTTGAAATTCTTCTTCCTCAATTCTGTTGAATTCAGCAACTAGATGACCAAACCGTCGTTCCAACCTTGCAAATGCTTCAGTGTTTGCCACAGTGGCATCTATGACTTCTTGACAAGGTTGGTTGATTGTATTCCTAAACGCCTCGAGTGTGTCTTCTAATGATTGATCTTGCGACACAGGAATGGTAGGTTGGTCGACTAGTTCCATGAATTCCTTAAGAGTTTCTTCCAAATAAGATTTCTCAGGAGGATAGTCAAATGATGGAGGAACGGAAAATGGATTTTCGGACTGCGGATATTCAGGATGGTGCAGTCCATAAGATTGGGGAGCAAAATTTCCCGTAGCATGAGCATGCCACGAAAAATCAGAATGGTTATTCCAGTTAGGGGTGTAAGAATTAGAATGTGATTCAAACCCCTGGTCGAAAAAATTGGTGTTTAGCTGCCCATATGAGAAATTGGTAAATTGTCCCCAATGTGGACAATCACCGGAATTATGGTACAGGCTAGAGCGGGCTAAACACAGTTCATGTGGGTTCAAATTGGTAGGATTTGATGTCCTACTACTAGGGGAAACATCAAAATTAATAAACGGAAGACTCATGCTTCACCCAAACAGTTCAAAATATCCCACATGAAACAATAACAACAAAAATAAAATAAACAAAAACTAACAAAAAAATAAACTAAACAAAACAACTAATCAATAAACTAACAAAAATAATAAACTAATTAAATAATTAAAAATAAAATTAAACTAAACAAAACTAATAACAAGTAAATAAATAAAAACAGGCCAAATAATTAAATAATAACAGACAAAACAATAATTAAATAAAATAATAAAAAAATTGAAAACTGAACACATACGCTGCCTCGGGTTTGTTGGTGCAGCCAGCTGAGGTGCATTCGAACGCAGGACACTCCGATCGACAGCAAACATGAAGATACGAAGAAATGTAGCAGATTGTGCATGTGCGTTCGATCGCAACTAGGTGCGATCGTTCGCAACGGCACGCTGCAGTTCTGTCAGAGGCTCGCTCTCTCACGTAACAGCGTACTTGGCGAGCGCAGGTATGCAACTGACCTGGAATAGACTCAAGTGCATTTGAACGCACAAAAGTACGATCGAACGCACTATCACAGGCTGATTTTCAGAAACTAAAAAAAACTAAGAAAGTTAGCCAAACACTAATTTTTTTGGATTTTTTTTCTATACAAAAGCACGAAACAAATAAAATAATTGCACTAATAAAATAACAAGTAGAAAAATAAAATTAATCTAAGCAAAAAAATCAATTTAAACAAAACAACGATTCCCCGGCAACGGCGCCAAAATTTGGTTGTACCAAAAATAGTACTCGCCAATTGCACGAGTCGTTTGTAATAAAGTGGTTGTGCAAGTACAAGTATCGAACCCACAGAGAATCGCGTTTGTTAAAAACTAATTTTAAAGTGCCTAAACTAATCCTATCTTAACCTAGTTCCAATATCAAACAGTTGGTGTGTATAAGATAAAAACTAAATTAAATGCATAAAGCAAATAAATAAAAACGCTAAGGTCCCTAATCTATCTCACCACAATTTAATCAACATATAAGCATGCTAATTCACACATCCATCAAACAATTACGATAAAATGCATGTCCTATTCTCACAATAGTGCACACACCTGTCGTACGGCCTAGCTCGACGCATGTTCTTTTGCCTTTACAAATTCTAATCGAATCATGAGATGTATTAACCCATAAATGCTCATTCGTTGACGACAACGGATATTGGACTCGATTGAACCATCCGATGTAACCCGGATAAATCAAAACGCATATTGGACGGAAAAACGATCCATAAACAACAACCAATCACAATCTTGTCACGAGATTGTGATTGAATTGAACAAACGTTAAATTGAATAACAGAAAATGAAAACTAAACATGAATATATATAAACAAATCCATAGTGAGGGAAATAAGAGACTAAAATAAAATAACTAAAAGCATTAAATAAAATAACGACGTTTAGAGTGTTTTACAGTGATGAACATGGAGGACTTAGGCCACTGAGGGCGCCTCCAAGTGTTTCCAAACGTGGGAAATAAGAAAATACAAAGGGTCCTATTTATAGACAAAATAAAATGTGCTGCCAGGTCAGGAGTGCGTTCGATCGCATGGGGTGCGTTTGAACGCAACCCTGCGTGCGTTCGATTGTCTGATTTGCGTTCGACCGCAGTTGCATCGCAGTGCCGCGTGCATTCAAGTGTAGGCATAACTGCCCACGGCACAAGGTTGAAGCGATAAACGATAGGGCCGGCTAGGGTGACGTGGGAAACGCAGACTGACTGGACCTGCGTTCGAACGTGGCTTCTGCGTTTGACCGTAGTGCGTTCGAATGCACCAAGTGCGTTCGATCGCACTTGCAGAGGCTAAAGTTCCATCTTTGTTTAATTCCGCCCCTTTGAACCACAATTCGCACCAAGGACCTACAACACACTAAAACACTAAAACAATACAAAATATTAGTTATTAACAAAGCTAAGAGCCTAACAAATATAAATTAAGGAGGGTCCAATATACAATATTTGACACCGATCAGCGGGGCATTTCATGACGTGGACATAACTTGTAGAGTAAAACATGATTCCCTTCTATTTCATCTTCAGTAAGGTAGGTCTAGGCAAGTTTTTGATCAATTAGACCTCATTTTTGTGTGTTTTCTTCTTGTTTTCTCCTCATTTCAGAAACTCTTTGGTTTTAGATTCTTTTGCTTTTAAAGATCTCTCATTAGGAAGTTATGGAATGAATAAAGGAGGCAAAAACACTATTTTCTTTAAAGATCTCTCCTCAGGAAATACATTCGTTCAACTAAAAAAAAAAAAAAACCCTAAAACTTATTTACAAAAAAACATACCATTAGTAATCGATAGAGCCCAAAATCCTATTCAACTAGCATAAAGCCAAAAACAGTTTATAACAAATTCATTTTCTTCTTATTGCTTCTCTATTTATTTATTTATGTTCATGTCTACCTTAAAGATAAGAAATTTATAAAATTTGTTAAACCAGGAACAAATAGAAACAAAAAAATGCAACAAGAAAGCCTCTGTTGCTTTCTGAAATCAGCAAGACAACTAGGACTATTCCCCAAAACAAGAGAAAAACCAGATAATAAGAGAGAAAAATTACTGGTGGTGGCATTCAGCCGGATTTTCGAGCTGGTGACTTGCCAGTTTTAGGATGGCGGGTGACACTAGTCGTTGTGGCAGGTAGAGTTCGGCCGAATTTCGAGCTAGTGATGTGACCGGTTTTGGATGGTTGGCTTAACCAGTGGTGGCATGGGTGGCGTTCGGTGGCAACGACTGAAGATGAGGGGAGGGAGCAATGTGGGAGAGGAGGAGAGGGAAACATTTTGGGGATTTGGGAGAAAAAATGAAAAATTTGAAATCGTAACCTGCTTTTAGTCCTTCACGCATGATTTGTTTTTTTTGGGAAAAATATAATTTAGCCCCCCCAAACTACCAAACAGTTGCAATTTGGCCACTTCTTTAGTCATTGCCGTCGAATATGACAGAAAATTCAAAACTATGTTGTTTTGGCAAGGTTAAGTTACTAAAATGCCCTTTTGGGGAAAAAAATCATACTAAAACAAGCAAGCAAAATGGTGCCACTTTGCTTGAAATTACAAATTTCTTACACTTACCAAAACGACGCCATTTTAGTGAGTGTAAGGAATTAAAAGAAAAACCACTAGACCCCACGCAGGTTACCCAAGAAAAAACCCTCAACCCCACGCAGCCTCCTTCTTACCACACCAGTCCCCTGATCTATCATGTTTGGTCAATCTGATAATTAGTACAATTAGATGGATTATAAAGAGAGCATGTAAAATATCTCTCACTTTCATTTTTACTTTTTTACTTTTTTTTTTAAAATCTAAAAGGGCGGGAAGGGGCAACCAGTGTAATTTCCCCCATTGGGAGTAACCATTGAGGTTCCCACCCGTTGTGAAATATTCAGTTTGAGCCATAGCTACTGCTTGGGAATGCGAGTCTGTGACGCCCCGCCTGATTGGAATATCAATTAACTAGTAACTGACCCCACGGCTCGCCATCCCAGCCATGTCCCTCCAAGACATGACCTCTGAGAAAAACACTTTCCTCGTCGTAACGAGAAAACCGTAGCAGAAGACTTTACCAAGACTATGGGATTAAGAGACAGTAATTGAAACATCACACAGCAATACCAGAGATAAAGTGCTACATCCATAATATAACAAATAGTCGCCAAATATACTAGTCATCTGACCATCATCAGGAAATAGATACAACCCAAAATAAAATACATAAACATTGTTCATAAAAGATCAACAGATCAAAGCCTAGACTTAAGCTTCAGCAGAGCTAGGGAAATCAAAATCTCTATCATATCTGCACAGGTAGATCCTCCATCTTCCCACATCGTCCTAAGCCAAACAGGATCCATATCCTCAAAGATTACTCGTATCAGGTCCTAAGCAATCACCCAAGTAGCCTCCAACAGCATCTTCGTCTAGTGCAGCTAAACCGCGCAATTATTCGTAATGATAGGGAAAGACATAAAATAAAGGGGGTAAGTTTAAGACGTAGTGATTTTTAACGCAGATAATACCCATGCCAGTTTTTAGTAATGAACTTAGGTGGTTAATAAGCAAAAGCAGTTCCATCATGACAGTTTAATTATGCGTGATATATATATAGTAATGATATATGCATATGATGTAAATAACAGTCATAGTTCAACAATATGGTCTACCTAAGATATTACCCATTCTCAGTAGGGTTGATGCTGTCCCGAGGGACCTATAATACAATGCCAGTGCCCCAGCCATTGTTCAACATACCGTACGTAACATTAGTGGCACGATCGGGTCTGACTCCGAGTGGCCCATACCAACTAATGACGTTCGTCCTATAGTGACCGAACCATTGGAAATGGTTGCATCAAGGTCACGAAACCAATGGATCCACAACCCTCACATAACGCACACATTTGACCATAAAGCTAACATGTATAGTAAGCCCATGGCCATTACTACCACACGTACAGGTGTACCATGTCATACGATGCAATTATCTTGTCTGTATTTTACATGCATGTTATTTTACAAGTCCCACTTGGTTAACATATTCAGCACAACGTTTTTCTCAAAAGACAGAGTTCATGTGCAATACGTACAAAATGTGAGAGTTGTAAAATATGCATGTTTGCTCGGTACACAAAATAGACGTGCAGTGCATGGAAAATAACAATGTGCATTATGTAAGTTAAAACTCACCTAGATCGATACGCGTCTCCGAAAACTCCAAAAGATCCAGGTTCTCCAAATCTGTGAAAATCCTTCTATTAGTCCTAATTCCACTAAAATAACTCTAAAGTAAGGAAAACAGGAGCTGCGGGACGTTGCTGAAAATAAGATTTCCCTGTCACACAGTGACCGTACGTCAGGCTCGGGAGCCGTACGTCCGGCACAACACCGTACGTCCACTGTATGGGTCCTCAGGAAGAACCTCATTTTCTCTCCACAGTTTGCCTATTCTCCAACTCCTAGGGCTACTAGGAACAACCTACAACCTTCTAGTCTAGTTAATAGCCTCCATGCAACGTAACGACGCTAAGCTAACGAAAATGTTAACCCAAACGGGTTTTAAGGCACAACTAAGCTAACAACTACAACTTAACGTAAAACGAGCAGCATAATGGCGTAATTGAAAGCTAAAGATTGAACGTTACCTCCTTAGAATAAAATCGCAAGAGTTTCACCTCACGAACGTTCCGAAACTCGCAACGCCTTACACACACGCTCACAAACACTCACAAACACTTGGAAAACACTCTAGAAACACTCTGGCAGCCTGGGGGCGTTCTGAATTTTTGAGAAACACGAAAGGGGTAGGGTGCTATTTATAGGCCCAGAAAAGCAGCGGACGTCCTGCCAAGGGGCGTACATCCGATGGTTCTTGCCTAGCGGTCCAAAGGCAGCTTCGTACATCTAGGTATTATCCAGAGGGTATTCGAAAAGTAGCAAACGTCCGGTACTTTTGGCGTACGTCCGCCGTACGATTTGCAGAGCGTACGTCCGATGGTCCCCCCACGTATGTCCGCACTACAAACAGCAGCGTACGCCTGCCAAACCTAGCGTACATCCGCCCAAAAGTCCAAATTACCCCTCTAGTGTCCTTAGTGACCCAAAGCCCAAATTAATTCCCCCAACTAAGCTACTTACGCCTAGTTAATAATTTGGGTCACTACAGAGTCCATCACCACAGCCCCACCAAAGTGCAAGTTGGTAAAGCCCCTTCTTAGTAGTATCTAATTCACGAATTACTACCACAAGTGGGTTCAAACCTGTGACCACTAAGATGAAAGGAGGTGGGAATTGAACCTTATCCCCTGCTGCTTTACCAACTCAACTACCACCTTGGTGGTCACTTTCATTTTTACTTGACAAAAAACTCCACTTGAAGATACTGCTCAACATCAAAATATCACTTCCATTCCAAACTTCCGAACTCCAATAAATTTGGGTTCTATTCTACTATAAGAAAAACTAAATGCTTCCATTTGGGTTTAACCCCACGGTCCCCATCGAGAACAGACCACGTGCTGGATCTTCTAAAATTTTCCATGAAATGAATTGCTGTGATTTTCTAGTCCAAAGCTTTGAACATGGCAACAATGTATGGGTTGGATGTTCGAAACTCTCCCAAAATATAGAAGATGTGTTCAATCTACCTCTCAAAACAAAATTTCCATCATCACCAAGTACTTCTTCAATTATATTTGACTGGGGAAACGTCAAATTTGTTAACCAAACTTGGATCCAAAAGGAACCTTCAAAAAGGAGTAGATTGCCATTTTTTGAGAGGTAAAGTCTTGAGGAAGATGGGTGAGACAAAGGGTTCCCTCTATTTTGATGTAGATCGGACAGCCTATCTTACCTTTCGGTCTTTTATTTGAATTAGGTTTCTTTGTTAGTCTTTTACTTAGTTTTATTTTGTTTTTCAATCTCATATTATTTATGTGTTTATTTAAGAATAGAAGTCTAGAATTGCAATAAGGACTCTAATTCATAATTTAATTAGGTTTATGAGTCTTAGGACTATAAATACATGCTTATAGCCTCCAGAAACGCAGATTTGGATTATATATGAGTTTGTTTAATAAGAATTACTCAGAGTTGAGTTTATTTCTCTTTTTCCCTTCAAACTTTAGATAGACTCTAATGTTTTAAGAAGAATTCTTAGATCATTGATAGACTTGAGATCTAGAATTATCTATCCGCTACTTTGTTGTTGTTCTTCGCTGCAACCCATTAAGTTGAGTTGCATTAGATGGTATCAGAGCTCAAGTTACTTTCCATGAATTGGGAGGAGCAACAGTTGTGCAGACATGAACGGGGTGCACGTGCGCACGAAGACAACACATACGGAGCAACCGGCGATTTGTTTATGGCACATGAGTGGTGGGCTAAACGGTTTTCGTCGCCAACCAAGACCGCGATTCGTGGAGGCAAAAGGCAAATTTATTGTTGAATGTTGGCAACACATGGAGGATCAATTCGATGCTATGAGGGATCAAATTGAAGACCTCACCACCCAATTATCCAACATGGGTGGTCACAATGGGAATGGATCTAGAAACTCGTTTACAGAATGCCGAACGCACAGACGTTAGCACCTTGCACAAGCTCATGCCAATCGGCGGGTGAATAGATTCAGACTCGATATACCGAAATTCTAAGGTTGCTTGTGACCCAAAGAGTACATGGTGATAAAAAAAAAATAGAAAATTTCCAAAAAAGAAGTACCAAGGAAGATGGCTATAGTGACCCAAATAATTAACTAGGCAAAGTAGCTTAGTTAAGTGGACTAATTTGGGCTTTGGGTCACCAAGGACATTATAAGGGTAATTTGGACTTTTGGGTGGACGTACTCTAGGTTTAGCGGACGTATGCTGTTGTTTGTAGTGCAGACATACATGAGGGGACCACCAGACGTACGTTCTACAAATAGTACGCAGACGTACGCGAAAACGCCGGTTGGGAATACCCTGTGGTTAATACCTAAATGTACGAGACAGCCTTTGGACCACTGTGTAAAAGTATCGGACGTAGGCTAGGGTTTGGCGAACGTTCGATGCTTTTCAGAGAGTTGGTGGTAGCCCTTCCCTATAAATACCCCTACCCTTCTTCACTATTCACGCTCTCTCAGGCCCTCAGGCTATGAAAATACCCTTGTGAGTGTGTTTTGTGAGGTTTTATATATGTTTCGGTGCTAACGACGGAGGAACTCTTGAAGTTTCACTTCAAGGAGGTAATGCTCGGTTACCTAGCTCTTTAATTACATCGTTATACTGCTCGATTATTGTTTTGTGTTGTTAGTCGTAGTTTAGCTTTAGACATACTTTAAACCTTGTTAGATTAGCGTTATGATAACTGATAAGTGTGTAAATATTCATATTTAAGTCCCTTAATTTATATTTGCTAAGCTCTTAGTTTGTGTTATTTCATTCTATTTTATTGTCTTTTTGTGTTTTTCTTGTTTTATAGGTCTATGGAAGAAAATGAAGTATTTCTGGAAATCTAGGGCTTAAAGGATAAAAATTGGGAAAGGCTAGAGGTTTGATCAAAAGCTGGAGTTTCTGCTAGAACGATCGATCGCGTGAGACCTGCGATCGAGTGCACTAGTGCTCAAGCGCCCAAGCCAAGGAACAAGTGCACCTACACTCGCGCGCGCAAGAAGATGATCGATCGCAGTTGCGATCAAGTGCACACGTGCGTGAAGACCGACTCAACTGCAGCCCTATTTTGGGAAGTTTTTATTTTCTTAGGGTTTTTGTTAGTCCTAGTTGCACAACAACTAAACCCTACGATTTTTAAGGTTTCTAGGGTTTTCTTAGACTTTATAAATAGGCTTGTAAACATTGAAAAACACACACGTGATTTTGGAGAAGAATTGATGGCTCTTCAAGTAAGCATTTTTCGTGTTTACTCTTTTCCCTTCACCACCAAAAAAAAAAAAAAAAATTGTCTTTTCTGACCTTGCAAAATTGCAAGGTAAAAAAAAAATTAAGAATTAAAATATTTTAAAAATTATTGATTTTACAAAAAAAATTTAAGAACTAAAATATTTTAAAATTATTGATTTTACAAAAAAAATTTAAGAATTAAAATAATTTAAAAATTATTGATTTTTTTTCTGACCTTGCAAAAGTGCAAGGTCATAAAAAAATTAAGAATTAAAATATTTTTAAAATTATTGATTTTTTCTGACCTTGCAATTTTACAAGGTCAGAAAATTCTGACCTAGAAAAATTGCAAGGTCAAAAAAAAAAATCGATTTTTAAAAAATTTAAAAATTAAAACCTAGCTAATTATATATATAATTAATGTACATGCATATATATTATAATTAATTAACCTAATTGTATATATATAGTTGATGAAACAACCACCAAGCTACCTATATATATATATTATAATGGTCTTGCGTATGGGCACATCTCTTAATTAATTAAGATGTCGATCATATATAACTAGTTATAATGAGCTAGGTTCATACAACCCGGCCCAAATATTACACATGTGGAACGGAGTGTTCTGCTCGATTTTGTCTGATTTTCATTATTGCATATTAGCATATGCATGGTTTTTGTTATTTTGTTTTTGTTTTTTTTGTTTTTTACGGATTTGTTAATGGTCATATTTGATAATTTGTATAAATTAAAGTTATAACTAGCTTCATTCTTTAAAAAATAATAATAAGTTAAATTGAGTACAAACTATATATAATAGCTGCCGAAGGTCCTTAGTATTCTTAATTTTCAGAATAAAAGTTTAAGTGACTCAAAAGGAGCATTTACCGCCAAAGATTTATTATATATTTACCCATATTTTAGTTAAATGCTCAATTCTAACTTATTTAAATTGTATTTATTATTTAAATTTAGAAGCTAATTACAATTTATAATTAATTGATTTATTCATAATTTATACATTTAAAGTGAGGATAATCCTCATGTATATATATACCTAATTAAATTGTTAAGTACTTGAACAAAAAATTAATCATAATTTTTAACTATATACGTACCTATTAATTAATAATTTAGAATTTTAAATTAGCTAGGGTACGTAGAAATTTAACTTAATTAGCTAGTTAGGATTCATAATATATATGTATGCGTACATAATATATATTTTATATATAAAAAAAAATTCATTGAAATAACATATATATAGGAATTTCAACAAAATCATGCTAGCTATATGAAGAATTTATTCATAATTTGCGTAGATTAATTGCCTCATAAATGTGCTTCTAATAATTTAAGTCAATTCAGCGATTGAAGGTTGTTTTTATATGGTTTTTATTAATAAAGTGAAGAAAAAAAAATTTCATTCAAATATATATTTGTACCAATCACTTGCACTAACTGCTATGATAATCCTAAATTGACGCTGGCGGAAATGGTAGATTCTCAAATGAGAAATACATAATATATATAATATCCAAAAAATAAATAAATAAATAAATTCAAATTGATTCTTTAGAGTTTTCTTGCTTTTTATATATATGTACATGCATGCATATATATATGGTTGGGTTTATATGCGTACATAATATGTATATGTTTACGAAAATATGATATATTATTTTATTTATTTATTTCAAAATACACCAATATATATATATACTCTCTCTCTAACCCTTCTCTCTCCTCATAAATACATATATTTCATGCACTATTCACACATTGATTTATATTTAACTAAAGATGCTAACTTAAGCATCAGAGAGTCTTTAATTAGCCGGCCCCAATCGGAGACTCAGCTCTTTGATTTCATATGCATGCGATCAAACTCATTTAGCAAGTGGCACCATATATGCATGAACAACGATCATCAAAGATATCAAAAAAGGTTACGACTTAAGAAAGATACAATATTTAGGAACGTATATAACATTGAAATAACCACAAATCAGCTTGAAATATGATGCATCGTTTCTAAATTCAAATTTATTCTTTAGACTTTTCTTGCTACATATAAATATATTTATATATATATGGTTGGGTTATATATATTAATTAATTAATTAATAATTAATATACATATATATTAATTAATTAAACATTATTGATTTTTTTCTGACCTTGCAATTTCGCAAGGTTAGAAAAATATTTTCAAGGTCAGAAAAATATTATCAACTAAAATAATTTAAAATCGATTTCATTTTCACCCCACCCACGCGCTTCGGGATTTTTCCCCGCCCAGCTTCATCCCCAAAACTCAAAAGGCAAACCCCTCTCTCAGACTCTCACTCTCCCTTTCTCCCTCTTGCCCTTTATCTCAGACTCTCTCTCACTCTCCCTTTCTCCCTCTCACCCCTCTCTCAAACTCTCCCTCTATCTCATACTTAAAAAGCTAACCCCTCTCCCTAAGAAGCGCCTCCGGAGAGTCGGAGACCACCAAGTGCCGCTGAGTCGTTGACCGACCACAACCACGAAGGCTGAACGCCAACCATCCGGCCAATCTGATTCTTTCATGCCTCTGCCTAGCGGGTCTTCTTAACCGGGTCTCTATTGGGTTGCCTCTTCTTGTTCATCATATATGCTTCGCCCTCAATTTTCTTTTGCATGTATGTTTGCTTTATTTTGCTGCATGAAAAATGATATTGGAAACAGAAAATAAAGTATAACTTTGATGTCTAGATTTTTTAGTTGTTTAAGAATGGGTGAACAATGAAGTCTGACTGAGCTTTGCATGACTTTTTTGTTTATTTCATCTGAACATAAAATCTTTTCTTTTGCTTTGATTGAGTAATGACCAACAAGGGATATTGTTGTTGGAGTAGGCAGAGAGATGTCTTAGGTTAGGTAATAGTGTTATATGTGTAGAATCTTACTTCTTTTGCAGTTATGTTGAAATTTAGGTTTCGGAGATTTAAGTTGAGTTTCTGGATGACAGCGGCTCAAGTTCCCATTCTGATTTTGAAGCTAAAGCGAACAATTTTTTACTTATATCAACACTTTATCTTTCATGTCTTCTTTAAACTCTGTTTGTGATCTTTAGTGTGGGACTTTATAGATGTCTTACGTTAGGTAATAGTGCTATATGCTTAGAATGTTAATTCTTTTGTAGTTAAGTTGAAATTTAGGATTTGGAGATATAGTATTTGTTGAGATTCTGGATGACAGTGGCTCAAGTCCCTATTCCGATTTTGAAGTTGAAGCAAACAAGTTTTTACTTATGTCAACACTTTTATCTTTCATGTCTTCTTTAAACTCTGCTTGTGATCTTTAGTGTGGGACTTTATAGATGTCTTAGGTTAGGTAATAGTGTTATATGCTTAGACTGTTACTTCTTTTGTAGTTAAGTTGAAATTAGGATTTGGAGATATAGTATTTACTGTCTTATGCAATTAGGTCAAAGAAACTTTGGGGGTTGGTAAGCAAGAGTCTTATGAATTTAGTGGTACTTCAGCCAATGATGGCTCCAATATGAAAGATGGAAGCAAGGCCTCATCTGGAGAAGAGAATTATCAGCAGTCTGCATCCACTTCTTAGTTTTGTGCCTTCTTGCTTAAAACTGGCTTCTTAGAATGATTGCAACTTATGCTACTAATCTGATCTCTTCTTCATATTTGGCCTATACTAATGTACATTTATTAGAATTAAGCGAGACATTGAATTGAATTGTGTAGACTTGCAAATATGTTTTTGTACAATATTGCTCATGGTGCCCAATTTTATTTTATTTTTATAATAATTTTGCAAATTTAGTGACGTTTTAAAATTTGTAAGGTCAGAAAATTTTCTGACATTTTAGTATTGAAAGGTTAGAAATTTCTGACGTTGCACACATTAAAACGTCATTTTTTTTTCTGACTCCCATGTTTCTGACCTTCGACCCACAACAGAAAATACACGTCAGAAGAGTTTTCTAACGTGTTAGACAGTCTGACACGTCAAAAAACTCCAGTTAGAAAACTCAGCAATTTTTGTAGTGCTTTCATTTTATTTTATGAACATGTTTAATATCAAACTTATGTGTAAATAAACCTTTTAGTAGGGCTAGATTGAAGCCCTGATCATGTTTACTTAGTAATGCAATATTGGCGTCTTTGCAATAATTATATTATAATATTTAACTTGATTAATACCTGCTTTCTTAAATTCCTCATATGTGTTTGTCTGATTAACATATGCATGTGGTATGGACTAGGTTTGACAAAACTAGTCCTGGGTTTAACAAAACTAACAAAAGATATCCACATCGGGTTCTTGGGTTAATCAACATGGGGAATCGAGAATAGACACCCATGCCCTAGGCCTCGTGTGTTTGTCGATTTCCACAGTTTTTATACTTTCTTAAAGAACAACTTAGTAGACACCCATGCTAAATCCTTTAAGAAAGAAAATAATTATAGTAGACACCCATGCATAATTTGTTGCTTAAGAAAATCAATAGCTTAAGGAGTAGACACCCATACCCTTAGGTTGGTAGACATTAAGTATCCATAATGTGATTAAAACATTGGCATATTGTTTTACTATGTAAGCATGATTAATGGTGGAAATTAAAGCCCTACACTTTATCATTATTGAATCAAAATCAATTTTCCTTTCTCTTATTTTATATTGCGAAATTAATTTTAATCAAAATTTATCAATCCCTGTGGGAATGATCTCGCACTTGCACATTGTGCTACTCTTTTGACCTTGTGCACTTGCAAGTAAAACTGCAATTATTTACCTATTAATTTAGGTAGATATTTGTCACAACAATAACTTAGCATGATCTCGTTGCATGGAGGTTTTATTTCGACTGAGGAGACCATAGGGAGCCCTTTGGTAGGCTAGGCGTTGGTTAGGAGGATAGAAGGATGAGTGGAGAAAATGAGGTTCTCCCTAAAAACCTTGAAGCAGACATACGGTCTTAAGACCGGATGTACAGTTTAAAGTATCACAGCAAACGTATGGCCTCGAGCCCGGACGTACGGTCCAGAGTATGATAGGGGACTTTATTTTCACCAGCCGTCTCATAGCTCTTGTTTTCCTTATTCTAGAGTTGCTTGAATAGAAATATGACTAATAGAAGGTTTTTCACAGATTTGGAAAACCCGGATCATTTGGAATTCTTGGAGATGTTATTTGACACAGGTGAGTTTTAACTCACATAATGCTCGTTGTTATTTTTTCATACACTACACGACTATTTTGTGTACCAAATAGACATGCATATTTGCAACTCTCACAGTTTATACTTGCTGCACATGAACTCTAGCATTTTGAGAAAACGTTATGCTGAATATTTTAATAAAGTAAGACTTGAAATAGGATTAATAGAAGGTTTTTCATAGATTTGGAGAACCCGGATCATTTGGAATTCTCAAAGACGTTATTCAACCCAGGTGAGTTTTAACTCACATAATGCTCATTGTCATTTTTTCATGCACTACGCGAATATTTTGTGTACCAAATAGACATGCATAGTTGCAACTCTCACAGTTTATACTTGCTGCACATGAACTCTAGTATTTTGAGAAAACATTATGCTGAATATGTTAATAAAGTGAGACTTGTAAAAATATGCATGTAAAATACATAAATAATAATGTGCATCGTATGACATGGTATACTGGTACGTGCGGTATAATGGTCATAGGCTTATTATACATGTTAGTTTTATGGTCAAATGTATGTTATGTGGGCCTTTGATCCGATGGTTGTTCGTAGCTGACGCAGCCTTGATGGGCGGTCACTACAGGACGGATATCATTAGTGGTGTGGGCCACCAGAGGTCGAACTCGGTCGTGCTGCTAGTGTTATCTATGGTAGTGTACAATATCCGAGGCACCGGTATTGTGTTACAAGTCCTTCAAGACAGCGCCGGTCCTGCTGAGAATGGGTAATATCTCGGGTAGACCATACTATTGAACTATGACATTTACTCTGTATCATATGCATATACTGTATATCTATATCGCATATGAGATAAACTGTTATTTTGAAACTGTTTTATGCTTTACAAAAACATTATAGTTCATTACTAAACTGGCATGAACATTATTTGTGTTAAAAATACTAAGTCTTAGACTTACCCCTTTTTTATTTATGTTTCCCTCCATCATTATGAATATTTGCGCGGTTTAGCTACCTTAGGAGAGGATGCCATCGGAGCAGACTTGGGTGATTGCATAAGATCTGATTCGGGTCATTTGTGAGGATATGGACCCTATCTGGTTGAAGTCTATGTGGGATGATGGAGGAGCCACACGTGCGGATATGATCGAGATTTTAGTCTCTTTAGCTCTTCTTAAGCTTAGTGTTTGATCTGTATGATCTTTTGTTATGTTATGACAATGTTGCTATGGTTTGTAATCCCTATTTTGGTGACGGTTTGGTGATCGGTACATTTGATGACGATCTTATGTTATGAGGTTTTCTGTTTTCTCTCTGATGAATGTTGTGTGAATGTTAAATTGTCATTCTCTAACTCCCGTAGTCTTAGTAAAGTCTTCCACTACAACTTTCTTGTTACAACGAGAAAGGTTGAAATCCCTGAGTTTTGTCTCACGAGGGATAGGTGATGAGTGCCTAAAAGTGCTTATTTGGACCCCTTAATTTATATTTGTTAGGCTCTTAGCTTTGTTAATATCTAATGTTTTGTATTGTTTTAGCGTTTTAGTGTGTTGTAGGTCCTTGGTGCGAATTGTGGTTCAAAGGGGCAGAATTAAGCAAAGATGGAATATCAGCCTCTGTAGGTGCGTTCGAACACAAGTGCTGTCGAACGCAAGGAGCACGTTCAAACGCACGCCTCGTCAGCCCGCGTTTCCCACGTCGCCCTAGCCAACCCTATCGTTCATCGCTTCAACCTCGCGCCGTGGGCAGTTACGTGCATTCGAACGCACTGCGGTCGAACGCAATGCCTACTCTCGAACGCACGCGGCACGGAGATGCGTCTGCGACTGAACCCACAGCACACGATCGAACGCATGCAGGGTTGCGTTCGAACTCACCCCTGACTTGGCAGCACACTAAATTTTGTCTATAAATAGGACTTTGTGTAATTCGTTTTTCTACACGTTTGGGAGGCGCCTCTAGGGCCTCAAACCCTCTGTTTTCCACTGTAAAGCCCTCCTAAATTGTCATTTATTTATTTAATGTTTTATTTTGCTTTTATTTAGTCTCTTATTCCCTTCACTATAGATTTGTTTACATATATTCATGTTTCGTTCGTATTATTCTGTCATTTCATTTTATGTTTATTCATTTCAATGCATTTTAGTGACAAAAGTGTGTTGATTGTTGTTTGCAAATCGTTAAACGTCGACTTTCGTTGCAACCAGAGATACATCGGATGATTCGTCTTCGGACCAATATCTGTTATGACCTCTTAAAACAGTGTTTGCATTGGTTAGTTCGACAAGATTATGTAGCAACAATAGGATATGCATATGTGCTTTATCGATAGACGGAAATATGAACAATGTGTTAGCGCTCAGAGTATGCCTAGTAGCATAGTCGTTATTGAGTATGAGCTAAGCATGTTTATGTGTTGATTAAATGTTGGTGAGGTGGATTAGGGACCTTAGTCGTTTTTTTATTTATTTATTTTATTGCATTTTAATTAGGTTTTATTTTATGCACGCCAAGTGTTCGCTTTTGGGACTAGGTTAAGATAGGATTAGTTTAGGCGATTTAAAATTATTTTTTAACAAACACGATTCTCTGTGGGTTCGACACTCGTACTTGCACAACCACTTTATTACAAACGACTCGTGCAATTGGCGAGTACTATTTTTGGTACAACCAATAGGGTTGTGATCGGTGTCAAATATTGTATATTGGACCCCCCTTAACTTATGTTTGTTAGGCTCTTAGTTTTGTTAATATCTAATATTTTGTATTGTTTTAGTGTTTTAATGTGTTGTAGGTCCTTGGTGCGAATTGTTGTTCAAAAGGGGCGGAATTAAGGAAAGATGGTATGTCAGCCTCTGCAAAGTGCGTTCGAACGCAGGTCCAGTCAGCCCGCCTCTCCCGCGTAGCCCTAGCCGGCCCTATCGATCATCGCTTCAACCTTGCGCCGTGGGCAGTTATGTGCGTTCGACAGCACATAGTGCCTTCGAACGCACTGCGGTCGAACGCAGCACTTACACTCGAACGCACGCAGCACGGCGATGCGCCTACGACCGACGCACAGCACCATGATCGAACGCATGCAGTGTTGAGTTCGAACACACCCCTGACTTGGCAGCACACTAAATTTTTGTCTGTAAATAGGATTCGTTGTCTTCTTTGTTTTTCACGCTTGGGAGACGCTTGGGATGCATTTGAGGCGCCCTCAGTGGCTCAAAACCTCCCCGTTCTTCATTGTAAAGACTCTTAAACGTCAATTTAATTTAATGCTTTTATTTATTTTGCTTTAGTCTCTTATTCCCTTCACCATGCTTTTATCTAGTTATTTTTATGCATAGTTTAATACTTCGTTCGTCATTTACTGTTATGCTTGTTCGTTTCAATTCAATTTCGTGACAAAATTGCGTTGATTGTTGCTTATGAATCGTTTAACGTCAACAGTCGTTGCAACCGGAGATACATCGGATGATTCGTCTTTGGACCAATATCCGTTGTGACCTTTTAAAACAGTGTTTGCATTGACTAGTTCGACAAGATTTCGTAACGACAATAGGACATGCATTAGTGCTTAATCGATAGACGGACGTATGAACTAACTAATAGCAAATAGAATACGCCTAGTAGCGTAACTGTTGTTGAGTATGGAACAAGCATCTTTATATGTTGATTAAATTGTGGTGAGGTAGATTAGGGACGTTAGCGTTTTTATTTCTTTATTTTTATTGCATTTTTATTTTATTTTATTTTCTGCACGCTACATGTTTGATGTTAGGACTAGGTTAAGATAGGATTAATTTAGGCGCTTTAAAGTTGATTTTAACAAAACACGATTCTTTGTGGGTTCGACCTCGCACTTGCACAACCGCTCTACTACAAACGACTCGTGCAATTGGCAAGTACAATTAAATTTGTACATCAACTTTTGGCGCCGTTGCCGGGGAATCATTGTTTTGTTTGAATTGATTTTTTTTTGCTTAGATTAATTTTATTTTTTTACTAGTTATTTTAATTGTGCATTTATTTTATTTATTTTGTACTTTTCTATAGAAAAAGAAATCCAAAAAAATTAGATTAGTGTTTGTTTTTTGCATTTTTTTTGTTTCATTTCGGTTTCTGGAAAATTAGGCGCCGACAGTGCGGTCGAACGTAGTTATTGCGATCGAACGCACTTGGGCCTATTCCAGATTGGCTGCGTACAGACCGCAGTGCGCCGTTGCGAATAATCGCACCTCAGTTGCGATCGAACGTAAGAGCACAGACTGCTACATTTCTTCATATCTGCGTGTCTGTGATCGATTGTAGTGCCCTGCGTTCGAACGTACTTCAGCTGGCTGCACCAACAGACCCGAGGCAGTGTATGTGTCCAATTTTCAATTTTTTTTGTTATTTTATTTGATTATTGTTTTGTCTGTATATATTTAATTATTTGGCCTGTTTTTATTTATTTTCTTGTTGTTGTTAGTTTTGTTTAGTTTAATTTAATTTTTAATTATTTAATTAGTTTATTGATTAGTTGTTTTGTTTAGTTTATTTTTGTTAGTGTTTGTTTATTTTATTTTATTTTTGTATATTGTTAATTGTTTCTTGTGGGATATTTTGAACTGGTTGGGTGAAGCATGAGTCTTCCGTTTTATTATTTTGATGTTTCCCCTAGTGGTAGGACACCAAATCCCACCAATTTTCACCCACTTGAACCATGTTCACACTGCTCCAGTCCTTACCATAGTATAAGTGATTGTCCGCATTGGGGACAATTTTCCAACTTTTCACATGAGCAGTTGAACACCAGTTTCTCCAGCCCTGGGTTTGAATCAGCTTCAAATTTTTATAACCCGGACTGGAGCAACCATTCTGATTTTTCGTGGCAAGCTCATGTTATGGAAAATTTTACCCCCCAGGTTGACGAACTGCACCATCTTGATTATCCGCAGTTCGACAACCATTTTTCTTCCCATTCATCATATGACTATCCTCATGAGAAATCTTCCTTGGAAGACACTTTTAAGGAATTCGTGGAACTAGTCGGTCAACCCACCATTTCTGTATCGCATGAACCATCATTAGAAGATACACTCGAGGCATTTAGGAAAACAATGAACCAACCTTGTCAAGAAATCATAGATGCCACTGTGGCAAACACTGAAGCAATTGCAAGGTTGGAAGGACGGTTTGGTCATCTAGTTGCTTAATTCAACAGAATTGAGGAAGAGAAACTTCAAAGTCAGGAAATGGCAAGAGGGCAGTACATGATTGATGAGGATTGCCTCAGCAACCCTCATCATGAGCATGTCCAAGCCACCACCACACTTGTTAGTGAGGAACCAGCTGTCAGCAAAGTGGAAGAGAAAGAGGAGCATTTAGAGCAAACTAAGCCCCCGCCAATTTCAAATTGGTCCAATGACAAGGAAGTGAGTACTGAAGCTCATTCCTTCGTCACAATCCCTCTCGAGACATATCTTGAACCTCAAGTTTCATCTTTTCAATGTCTCGAAGAGCCATCTTACATAGAAATCTTCAAGGATTCACACACAGAAGATCACAAATCTAGGAACCATGTTCCTAAGTGGATTCCTCAGAATAAGGTTGACTACATAAGATGGCGGAACATCTTTCCAGAGGGGTATTTAGTTCTAAAGAAGAAAGGATGGAAGGGATTGGTTGGACACCCATATGAGCGGGGAAGGTGCGGTATGTTTTCTTTTTTATTTTCCGCACCTTAATTTTTGTCATTTTCTTTTTGTTTTATCTTGTTTTTTTTTTAATTTTGTTTCTAACAACAATTAACCTTTTGATGTTTGATCTTTGAGAAAAAAATTGCTGTTAGTTTTTGACAGGTGTTTTGATGTTTAAGTTCGGGGGACGCTTTGGACTTTGCACATCTCGGTTTCTCATCCCATTGTAATGTATTTCTTGCCACATTGGGGACAATATGTCATTTAAGTTTGGGGGTGTGGACAAACACTATGTCGGTTTGTTTTGTTTTTGCCTGTATATATTTGTTTTTGTCTGTATATAAATTTTTTTCTTTTTGTTTGTTGCTATGTTGTTGATTGGGCACCAATTTACATCATAACTGTGGATTGCATGTCATTGGTGTGTTTAACTTGTTTGAACATTGCATATCATTAGAAATCCCAGTTTTTGATTCATGTGTAGGATTAGAGAGACTCCACTTGTTTGATCGATATTTCACATGCACACTAGCATTAGGGTCTGTGGGGTATGAGATTTGACTTTGAAGTATGTGTCTTAAGATTTCTAGGTTTGCGATGTGATGAGGAAAACCTTGGCTGTTAATAAAAAAATATATATAAAAGAAAAATCATAATAAAGTGAGTTTCTCATTGAGTAACCGAATCTCTTGCCTGACCAAGCAATGAGTGTTCGTGTCAAAAGATGAGAAATTTCAGCAAAAAAAATTGTATGGCTAGTTTAGGCTCTGTAGCTCTTTTGACTTGAGTAATTAAGCCCTAGGGATGTCTCTACATCTAGTGCTCTAAAGTCGTCTGGTTTGGGAGTCACTGGCCCAACGCTCGTTACATAGGTCATTTAGAAGCTTAAGGGAGTCAAGCATTGCACAGCCTACACAAAAAAATTGCATCTTTCAATTCAAGCCTTGGTTAATTTATCGCATTGTTTTCCTTTGAATTTTGGGATACACGTATTTGGAGGCTAATTGAAACCCCATGATCGTATTGTTAGTTCACATTGCACTTCATGGAGCATGTGTTGTCTCAATTTTCCAACCTTGAGTGAAATAATGTTTGGATGCCTGGATGATGTGGTTTGTATGTTCTACATGTAAAATTTGCTAATGATGTATGAACCATGTGTTTGTGTGAAGGGCTTTGTCCATTAATAACATAGTTACAATAATTGTTTGTGGGTGTCACTCTTGAAAAACCCTCACGAGACTTCACTTGTCCACTAGGGATGCCTAGTGGTTTAAAAGGCTTGTTGCATACGCTAAATGCAATCATTTCTCCCATGAAAGCGGGTCTAAGTTTCTTGTTTTGTTTTCAGTGACTAGCAAAATGTAAGTTTGGGGGTATTTGATCGGTGTCAAATATTGTATATTAGACCCCCCTTAACTTATGTTTGTTAGGCTCTTAGTTTTGTTAATATCTAATATTTTGTATTGTTTTAGTGTTTTAATGTGTTGTAGGTCTTTGGTGCGAATTGTGGTTCAAAAGGGGCAGAATTAAGCAAAGATGGTATGTCAACCTCTGCAAAGTGCGTTTGAATGCAAGTGCGGTCGAACGAACGGACCACGTTCGAACGTAGGTCCAGTCAGCCCGCCTTTCCCGCGTCGCCCTAGCCGGCCCTATCGATCATCGCTTCAACCTTGCATCGTGAGCAGTTCGAATGCACTACGGTTGAACGCAGCACCTACACTCGAACGCACGCAGCACGACGATGCGCCTACGACCGATGCACAGCACCATGATCGAACGCATGCAGTGTTGCGTTCAAACGCACCCCTGACCTGGTAGCACACTAAATTTTTGTCTATAAATAGAATTCATTGTTTTCTTTGTTTTCCACGCTTGCGAGACGCTTGGGATGCATTTGAGGCGCCCTCAGTGGCCCAAAACCTCCCCGTTCTTCATTGTAAACACTCTTAAACGTCAATTTAATTTAATACTTTTATTTATTTTGCTTTAGTCTCTTATTCCCTTCACCATGCTTTTATCTAATTATTTTTATGCTTATTTTAATACTCCGTTCGTCATTTACTGTTTTGCTTGTTCGTTTCAATTCAATTTCTTGACAAAATTGCATTGATTGTTGTTTATGAAACATTTAACGTCAACAGTCGTTGCAACCGGAGATACATCGGATGATTCATCTTCGAACCAATATCCGTTGTGACCTCTTAAAACAGTGTTTGTATCGACTAGTTCGACAAGATTTCGTAACGACAATAGGACATGCATTAGTGCTTAATCGATAGACGGATGTATGAACTAACTAATAGCAAATAGAATACGCCTAGTAGCGTAATTGTTGTTGAGTATGGAACAAGCATGTTTATATGTTGATTAAATTGTGTTGAGGTAGATTAGGGACCTTAGCGTTTTTATTTCTTTATTTTTATTGCTTTTTAATTTAGTTTTATTTTCTGGACGCCACATGTTTGATGTTGGGACTGGGTTAAGATAGGATTAGTTTAGGCGCTTTAAAGTTGATTTTAACAAAACACGATTCTCTGTGGGTTCGACCTCGCACTTGCATAACCGTTCTATTACAAACGACTCGTGCAATTGGCGAGTACAATTAAATTTGTACATCAGGTTGGGAGGCAAGCCATAGAATCAATTACTAGTTAATTGACATGCTCATCGAGGTCGTCACAATGGTAGAGGTGGTGCCTAGAGAGGCAGTGGAGATTAGGAGTTAATTGGTAGAGGAGGAAGATGGATTTATTGAGGAAGATTGCTCAGCAGATTGGGCCTCTCCACCAATCTATGACACATATCTCGACAAAGAGGTGAGTTCTATACATCAAATTGATTTCCACGGAGTAGATGCTATCTTGTCAAAAACTTTTAACCAAAGTTGTGATGAGATCAATGGAGTCAAGACGACTTTTCTATCAAAAAGTGAAGGGGTCTTTGTGAGTTCTTTAGGAATTCTCATGTCTTATGGGAAGGGCGAAGCACAAGAGAAGCACGACAAGTCTACATAGCAAAGTGGTGTGTGGGGCTTTCACAACAAACATCAAGGTATGTCAATGATGAAGAGCGCCACGTTTATTATGGAGTATGGCCTTGTTGTGATCTTGAGGAATGGAGAATGGAACGAGTTGACAGGGCACCCAAAGGACTGTGGAAAAGACATTCTGAATTCGATGGCAAATTCTCACTAACCTGGGGAGGATGATGTAGATCGGACAGCCTATCTTACCTTTCAGTCTTCTTTGTTAGTCATTTACTTGGTTTAGTTTTCCTTTTCAATTTCGTATTATTTATGTGTTTATTTAAGATTAAAAGTCTAGAATTGCAATAAGGACTTTAGTTCGTAGTTTAAATAGGTTTATGAGTCTTAGGACTATAAATACATGCTTATAGCCTTCAGAAATGCAGATTTGGATTATATATGAGTTTGTTTAATAAGAATTACTCAAAGTTGAGTTTATTCCTCTTTTTCCCTTCAAACCTTAGATAGACTCTAATGTTTTAAGAAGAATTTTTAGATCATTGATAGACTGAAGATTTAGAATTATCTATCTGCTACTTTATTATTGTTCTTCGCTGCAACCCACAAAGTCGAGCTGCATCATTTAGTATCAAAGCTCAAGTTACTTTTCATGAATGGGGAGGAGCAACTGTTATGTAGACATAAACGAGGTGCATGTGCGCACGGAGACAACACATAAGGACCAACTGGCGATTTGTTTGTGGCACATAAGTGGTGGGCCGAACGGTTGTCGTTGCCAACCAAGACCGCAATTCGTGGAGGCAGAAGGCAAATCTATCGTTGAACGTTGGCAACACGTGGAGAATCAATTCGATGCTATGAGGGATCAAATTGAAGACCTCACTATCCAATTATCCAACATGGGTGGTCACAATGGGAATGGATCTAGAAACTCATTTGCGGAGTGCCGTACGCATGGACGTCAGCACCTTGCGCAAGCTCGTGCCAATCGGCGGGTCAGTAGATTCAAACTCGATGTACCAGAATTCCAAGGTTGCTTGCGACCCAAAGAGTTCATGGTGATAGAAAAAAAAAATATATATATATAAAATTTCAACAAAAAGAAGTACCTAGGAAGATGGCGAAGGTGGTGCCTAGAGAGACGGCGGAGATTAGGAGTAAATCGGTTGAGGAGGAGAAAGATGGATTTATTGAGGAAGATTGTGCCTCTCTACCAATCTACGACACATATCTCGACGAAGAGGTGAGTTCTATACATCAAGTTGATTTCCTTGGAGTAGATGTTATCTTGTGAAAAACTTTTAACCAAAGTTGTGATGAGATCTATAAAGCCGAGACGACTTTTCTATCGAAGAGTGAAGGGGACTTTGTGAGTTCTTTAGGAATTCTCATGGCTTATGGGAAGGGCGAAGCACAAGAGAAACATGACAAGTCTACACGGTAAAGTGGTGTGTGGGGTTTTCATGACAAACATTGAGGTATGTCGAACATGAAGAGCGTCACATTTATTATGGAGTATGGCCTCATTGTGATATTGAGGAACGGAGAATGGAACGAGTTGACAGGGCACCCGAAGCACCATGGAAAGATAGTCCGAATTCGATGGCGAATTTTCTCCAACCTTGGGAGGATGATGTAAATTGGACAGCCTATCTTACCTTTTAGTCTTTTATGTGAATTAGGTTTCTTTGTTAATTTTTTACTTGGTTTAGTTTTTCTTTTCAACTTCGTATTATTTATTTATTTATTTATTTAAGTTTAGAAGTCTGGAATTGTAATAAGGACTCTCATTTGTAGTTTAATTATGTTTATCAGTCTTGTGGCTATAAATACATGTGTATAGCCTCTAGAAACGCAGATTTTTGATTATATATGAGTTTGTTTAATAAGAATTACTCATAATTGAGTTTATTCCTCTTTTCCCTTTTCAAACTTTAGATAGACTCTATTGTTTGAAGAAGAATTCTTATATCATTGATATACTCAAGATCTAAAATTACCTTATTGTTGTTTTTCGCTGCAACCC
The DNA here is from genome assembly GCA_006937295.1 of Carpinus fangiana. Classification (NCBI taxonomy): domain Eukaryota; kingdom Viridiplantae; phylum Streptophyta; class Magnoliopsida; order Fagales; family Betulaceae; genus Carpinus; species Carpinus fangiana. The sequence goes on from VIBQ01000150.1 coordinate 65,902, forward strand.
ACCAAGTCGGGCTGCATCAATTGGTATCAGAGCTCAAGTTACTTTCCATAAATGGGGAGGAGCAATCACTGTGCAGACATGAACGAGCTGCATGTGCGCATGGAGACAGTTCATAAGGAGCAACCGGCAATTCATTTGTGGCACATGAGCTTTGGGTTGAACGGTTGTCGTCGCGAATCAAGACCGCAATTCATAGAGGCGGAAAGCCAATCTACCGCTAAATGTTGGCAACACGTGGAGGATCAATTCGATGCTATGAGGAATCAAATTGAAGACCTCACTACCCAATTATCCAACATGGGTGGTCACATTGGGAATGAATCTAGAAACTCGTTTGCGAAGCGTCGAATGCACGTAAGCAGCCCCCTACGGCGACCACTGGCGCAACCTCTGTCGCATCTGTGCACTTAAGATCTTCTCAACCAACCGCCTCAACATGTTCTTGGGCATCTGAAGGGACGAGATCAAGCTCTTGCTGCGCAAACTGGGACGCAACTCGTCCCAAGATTTCACCAAGGTGGAGCTGAAATCAATGTTCTTGGAGCTCACCTTTAACATCATAACGAGAATGGTGGCGGGGAAGCGGTACTACGGGTACAGGGAGGACGTGAAGGATGAGGAAGAGGCAAGGCAGTTTAGGGAGATAATGAGGGAGGTTTCGAGAATGGTGGGGCGTTGAATCCTCAAGAATTCGTGCCCATGTTGCGGTGGATTGATAACGGTGGTTTAGAGAAGAGGCTGATGAGGCTTGCCAAGAGGATGGATTCCTTCTTGCAAGGCCTTATTGACGAGAAGAAGGGTAACGAAGAAGGAAACACTATGATCCACCATCTGCTTTCTTTGCAGAAATCACAGCCGGAATACTATACGGACCAGATTATCAAAGGCCTTATTTTGGTAAGTCTTCCAAGATAACTAGTGTCAACGTTAATTATTACCATTTTGTTATATATATATTAATCTGACAGTTTATTATTAATAGTTTTGTTTAATTTATTAATTCTTTTTATATATTAATGTGACATTTGCAACTTGCAAGTGTACATGTCCAGCTATATGGTACAGAGTTTACGCAGTGACATTGAATGATGAGTTCGACATCTTATAAAGTCTTTTACAAGTTTACAACTTTGTCATAAAATCTTGCTCAATTCTACGTACTCAGAATTTTTTCCTTTCAAACTCATGTACTAATTAATTGATATTGAGTAGGTCTTGCTACTTGCTGGAATGGACACATCAGCAGTGATATTAGAGTGGGCCATGTCCAATTTGCTTAACCATCCTAACGTATTGAAGAAGGCCAAAGCCAAGTTGGACAGTCAAATTGAAAAGGAGAATTTGTTGGACAAACCAGATGTGTCTAAACTACCTTACCTTCAAAGCATAATCTTGGAGACCCGGCGGCCCCACTACTAGTACCCCACATGTCCTCCGATGACTACACTGTGGGAGGATACAATGTTCCATGTAACACGATGTTATTGGTGAATGCATGGGCCATACATAGAAACCCTAAGGTGTGGGATGACGCAACCAGTTTTAAGCCTGAGAGATTTGACTGCGGCGATGCTGATTCGTACAAATTGATGCCATTTGGATTGGGGAGGAGGGCATGTCCCGGGGCAGGACTCGCCCAACGGACATTGGGGTTGGCTTTGGGGTCATTGATTCAGTGTTTTGAGTGGCAGAGAATTGGCGAGGAAGAAGTAGACATGACTGAAGGCAATGAACTCACCATGCCCAAAGCTGTGGCACTGGAGGCCATGTGTAAGGCATGTCCCATTATGAATAGCCTCCTTTCTGAGCGTGTAGATTATGTTTGAATTAACATTGTCCTATAGTTTTTTTTTTTTTTTAAAAAAAAAAGACTGTCCTGGTTTGTTTTTAAAAAAAAAAAAAAAAAAGGTCATACGGTTTTGAGTGGATAGCGCTGAAAAATATTTTAGGTATATGTTCACTATTTAGTCAGCTCCGTAGTAATTAATAAAGACACTGCCATATGTTATTTGTACATTGAATTGTTGTATTCATTTATATTTGGATCTCCGTGCTTGTACTGGTTAATAAGTTGTACTGGATACAACTTAAGGTCTAGGAGGCAAACCAAATCAATCAAGTCCACCAGAAATTAAAAATTCAACTCAACAAAAAATTGTTTATATTTATCTGGTTAATAAATGGGTGTAAATTTAGCGACACTGATATTTGGGGCATTTTTGGCTAAAAAAATGCCCCTAATGACTTAGTAACGCTTTATTAAGGGCACTTAGAGAATGTCGGTTTTTATGGCGACTAAAATATAAATTCGAGACGCTTTTTATTGATAAATGCCTCTAAAAGAGGGCGTTTCAAACAAAACGCCTCCTTTTAAAAAAGGGGGCGCTTTGCATGGAAAGCGCCCCTTTTTTTAAAAGGGGGCGTTTTGCACGCAAGCGCCCCCATTTTTAAAAGGGGGCACTTTGCACGCAAGCGCCCCCATTTTTAAAAGGGGGCGCTTTCCACGCAAGCGCCCCCATTTTTAAAAGGGGGCGCTTTGCACGCAAGCGCCCCCATTTTTAAAAGGGGGNTATTATTCCCCTCTCTTTTTGACATATGCATTTCGAATTTTCTTAAAAAGTGTATGATTCAATCATTCAACTACGTTTGCCCTAAATTTTCATTCATTTTCCTCAAACTAGATATGGAAAAGAAATAAAAAAAAAAAAAAAGAAATTACAGTTTACTCCCTCAAGTTGTTCACCTTTTTCTTGTATCTCCATTTTTTAAAAATTGACAATGCACCCCCCCCCCCACAAAGTTTTTTGTTTTGGCAATGTGCTATTCCATTTACAGCACTACAAAAAAAGTTGACTTTTAGCTTCAACTTTTTTTGGACGCTAAAAGTGCAATAGTGGACGTTGTTGATCAATCGCGGTGACATTAATTCTACTAACGTTGATGCAATTAGTCAGATGCTAATAGTCAATTGAAGCTCATCAGCGTCAACTCCCAAAGTCGACGTTGATAATAACCCAATAGTGTCCACAAATGTGGGCGCTAATAATATTTTTGATGAACACTAAAAGTCAATTATAACTTCCACACAAAAGTGGATGCTGATGGTTGGACCATCAGTGTCCACTATGTCACTCCTAATGCCTTAACAAGTAAAAAAAAAAAATCTTAGAAGAATATGCGAAAGAAAATAAATTGCATTTGAAATTAGAGGAATAATTTCAGCCAATGTATTCATTTTAATATATAAAGAGTACAAGTTATTTGATAATCACAAAGTTACAAGAAGATAATAAACTTAAATATACAAAAATTAAAAACAATTCAAACTTTGCCTAACCTTAGAAAATAACATATGTTTGCCGTTATGATAAATAAAAAATTATAAAAAATATCTCTTAAGATAAATCTCATTCATACTCAGCAAGTGATGTAGCTGTTACTTTGATGTAGCTGTTACTTTAGCGAAAGTTGGTAGACTTTCAAATGTTCAAGAAGATAGGTTGGATTCTTTATGATGCTATCGAGTGGTATCCTGGTGGATGGGGCTAGAAATTGTTCTAATAAGTGCCGAATGTTACACATTCTAGCCTCATAACTCATATATGTTAATTCCTTAACATTATTATTTGTTTGATTTTGTGTTGTTTTAGTTTTCAGGTTATTAATAAAGATATAAGAAATAATATCGATTTTGGGCCTAAAACGCACTTTGAGAAGACCTAGCACATTTCTTACTATTTTGATCATAACTTTCTTCTCGAGTATCGTATTGAAGTGAAACAAGTGGTAGGGGAAAGATAACTCAAAATTTTACAAATCATTGTGAAATACAAATTTCCTAATTCAGACATTTGCTATGCCAAAATCGCTCTAGAAAAATCAGACATGTGCGTAGGTATGTTCGAGCAAAGTTGAAGCCCATTTGGACGCTAGTAAACCTAAGAGCCTTTTCTAGAATCCTAGTTCACAAACCGTCCGGACGACTTTTGTATCATCCGGACGACCATCGTAGCTTTCGAAAACCGACTATATATAATTTATATTTTTATTAGGTTTAAGGTTTGGAGGCCTATAAATACATACTTTATACACCCTAGAATGCAGCTTTTGATTATTATTCAGTTTTCTTCAATAAGAGTATTCAGAGTTGAGTTTCTTCTTTATTTTCCTTCAAATCCGAGAAAGTATCTAGCGTTTAGAGAATATTTCTTTGATTTGTTGAGATTGTAGTGAGGTAAAGATTTCATATTCCTCGGTTGGATGATTTATTGGATTAGTTGAGTGAAGCCACAGTATTCACAATAGCGCATCCCCTTCTATATGGTGACATCTTTTACAAAAACAACCTCAACTAGGGATGTTTGAAGAGTAAACATCCGTATTCCAGATTTTCCAACCCCTTATATTTTGACGTTATAGAAGCATCACATTATAGGCGTTGCCTTTTAAATTTTTTTTTTTGGGTAAAAAACTCCCTATTAAGGCATCAATATTTGGACCCTTTTTTTGTAGTATTACCCCTTGAAGTCTCAAGTTGAATACTTTCTAGTGCTACATGCCTCTTGGGGCTAGCCACCTAGGCAAAGCACATGACTCAATGTCCAATGCTCTAAGTGGTGCAGAGTATTGGACTAGGAATTAGTCTAGTGGATCCTAGTTAGGCCTGTAACGACTCAAGGAAAAATGCTAATCACATCTGCGTTATCATCCCAAAAGGACTAATCAATTTGGAGCTTCCCTAAAATTCATTATAAAGCCCAGTTTTACATAGTAACTATGCAATGTGAGACTAAGCACCTACGACTATCTTTATAAACCACCCACTCTATGTCGGCTTCTTCTCATCTTCCCAATTTGTAACACCCCCTAATCTCATATTGGGAAGATGAGAAGAAGTCCACATATAAAGATAGTCATGTATGCTTAGTCCCACATTGCCTAGTTACTAGGAAAAATTGGCCTTTATAATGAATTCTAGGGAAGCTTCAAATTGACTAATCCTTTTGGGGTAATAGCGTAGATGTGGCTAGCGTTTTTTTCTGTGTCGTTACATATGGTATCAAAGCCATAACCTAGCCTAAGATGGGGGAGCGTGTACAAGCCCATAATGGTCGCCAGTGAGAACGCTGGTTGCTAAGAGATGGGTGATTGTGACGTACCACATTGCTTGGGTATGAAAAAGATGGTGTGTTTATATGGAATATGTTCTCTCTAAATGGTATGAGGCCTTTTGGGGGTAAACCCAATACTAAAACTGTGCAGGCGTGGCCCAAAGCGGACAATATCATATCATTTAGAGTGAGGTGTTACAAGGCCTCTATACTTGGTTCGTAGCAGACATGCAAAGTAGGGCGGAGCCTAGGTACTACGTGGCCTACAGGTGAAACCAGGATCACCCTAATTAAAAATTTAATAAAAATTGAAGTAATTAAATTTGAACAAATTTATTGAGATATCAAGAATGCTCTCTCTCTCTCTCGATATATATATAAATTTTGAAAATACAAGTTATGTATACTATGACTTCAATCTCCCGCTAACCTATGTATAAATACAGTTAAATAGCATATTTGCAATAAGTAGACTAGATCTAAGATATAATCCCTTACACTTAATTATTCCTCCTCGCTCATAAGGGCGGATCCAGAGAGAAGAAACATTTTATTCAAAATAAAAAATACAAACAAAAACAACCACCAACTAGCAGCAACAGCCATTGAGGATATGAATGGGACAACATGGTAGAAGGTGGATGGATGCATAGCGGAGAACTTGAAGTTGTTAATCTGGTCGGAGAACACAAGACAAAAGAAAAAAACCAGAAGGGGAGGGGGAGGGGGAGGGGTAGGAGCAGGGAGAAGAAGGCCCACTACAAAAAAAACAAGGTTTAGCGACACTGATATTTGGGGCATTTTTGGCTAAAAAAATGCCCCTAATGACTTAGCAACGCTTTATTAAGGGCACTTAGAGAATGTCGGTTTTTATGGAGACTAGAATATAAATTCGAGACGCTTTTTATTGATAAATGACTCTAAAAGAGGGTGTTTCAAACAAAACGCCTCCTTTTAAAAAAGGGGGCGCTTTGCATGGAAAGCGCCCCCATTTTTAAAAGGGGGCGCTTTGCACGCAAGCGCCCCCATTTTTAAAAGGGGGCGCTTTGCACGCAAGCGCCCCCTTTTTAAAAAGGGGGCGTTTCCATACAAGCGCCCCCTTTTTAAAAATGGGGCGTTTCCATGCAAGCGCCTCCTTTTTAAAAAGGGGGCGTTTCCATACAAGCGCCCCCTTTTTAAAAATGGGGCGTTTCCATGCAAGCGCCCCCTTTTTAAAAAGGGGCACTTTCAAGTATAGCGTCTCTATTTCAAGTAAAGCGTCCCAATAATTAATATATGGAGAAAATATTTCCCTCCTACAATCCGTATATATTTTCTCAAAATCCATAAAATTCAAATTATACAATTTTTTCTATTCATCAATATCATACAATCTTATTAATCTCTCATAATACATTTCGAAATCTATTTATATAATCTCATCATATCTCATAAGACATACTAGATCTAAAATAATATCATAAACACAAAATGTACCACATTATAAAGATTTAACCAATGAGACTCATACATATAAAATAAAATATCCAAAACGATATCATAATCACAAAGTGTACCATCTCTTAAAGAGTTAACAAAAATTATATCATACATATAAAATAAAGTTTCCAAAACGATATCATAAACACAAAATCTACCAACTCTTAAAGAGTTAACAAAAATTGTACCATACATATGAAATAAAATAAAAACAACCGGTTCGCTTGGACAAGTATTCGTACGTCACTTAACGATTACCTGCAAATGATGAAACCAAAAAGAAAAATTATATTAAATGACAAACCTACCTACAAAGATTATATTACAAGTAAGTAACAAAAATGAAGATCTACACATACTTTGTGATGATCCACGATGATCACCATTATCTGCAAGCTCATCTTCAATTGGTAATTCATTATCACCTATATATAAATAGATGCAATTGTATATTACGCAATCATATATATATTCTTAAGTCAACTACAATATAGAAGTAACATTTTTATAGATAGTGAAAATGTAAATATAACTAATATAATGTAATTAAGTTAATTAGTTACCTGGTTGACTAGCAACTGATGATCTTGCTCTCACACCATCGGGACACTCGTTGTCATGTTACGTACACATGTTTACGTTGCTCGTTCCTTGGCTTGCAAAAAAAGATACCATCGATTTACGCATGTCATTATAACAATTTGTTAACACAAAAATATGTTGGTCTTGTTGATTTATTAAAGCGCCCACATTACAAGTGTCACTAAACCTTGTTTTTTTTGTAGTGAGGGGAAATGAAGAGGAGGAGGAAGCATATCTGCTTTCTCCTCCTCTCAAATCTGTTTTCTAAGGAGAGGGGCCAAGAGACAGCTTCTAGGGTTTGTCACGTTGGGTCTCCTTTTAAGATGCAATAATATCTAGAAAATCCATTATGAATACTCTAAGGAATCAAAATAATAATTATTTGCATGAATGGTGAACGATTATATAGGTTGCTCGGTCACCTATCCAAGTAGGTGGGTGTGATATGAAGTTTCTCACATTATCTATTTAAATTGCTACCATTTGAATAGATAATTGTTATAGATCCCAATCCAATGAACAAAAAATAAATGAGAATGACTTCACTACAAAAAATTCGCCATTTACT